>JACXGI010000893.1:57184-111582 GCA_016801175.1 Esox masquinongy
TGTGTGTGTGTGTGTGTGTGTGTGTGTGTGTGTGTGTTTCTCTTGCTGCTTCTTGAGTCATGCATTTTTAATAACTCCTGTCCCCCATTCCTGAAACAGGCCGGAGCATGCCAGGCATGAGTGGCGCACACCTGGGCGAATGGCAGAGGAGGTCCTTTGACATTTCATCTGGCTCCTGTACACCTGAACAGACGGCGGATGCCTATCGGGCACACATCCTGGCCATTCAATATGCATGGGCCAACTCCCAGCTCTCTTCGGCCGGCATGGACAACCTGCTTAGGACCTACTCTGAGCGCTATGCCGCAGTGCTGGACTCGGACGACCCTCGCACGGGGCTCAACAACTACGCAGAGGGCGCACTGCACCTGGCCCGCAGTCAGAGGAACCACAGTGACAAATGGGAGTCGTCCCTGACCACTGCGAGCGTGCTGGAGCTGCCGTGCGTGCGGAACATGGTTCAGTCTGCAACAGGGGCCGGTGCGTCCCTGGTGGCACCTGCAGATGTTAACATCACGGTCGGACAAGAGTGTGGAGGCAGTTCCCTGTCGGGATTGGCCCCGAGTGGACTCGGAGCTACGGAGCCACCGTTCAACACCCCGCCATTGTGGATCATGTCTGAGGTCAACAGCGCCTCAAGTCATTTCCAGGGTGCTGCTGCAAGGAGGCCAAGAGGGCCCGACGGCTTCCCCAGCCAGCCGCCTCCCTCTGTTGGCCCCTCTGCACGGGCTCTGCCTCTGTTTAGCCAGCACTCCTCTGCTCCACAACAAATAAACCCAGGGCCCGCAGGTCAACAGGTCTTCAACTTGAACCCCTCCAAGAGGAAGGCATTCTACAACTCCGGTGGTGAAACTAGCAGAGGTGGGGCATATGGGGGCCAGGCAGATCAGGAACCGCGCGGTGCCGGCACTAACTTCAAAACGGCCCGAGAGCAGTTTTTTGTTGATCAACAGAAGAAGCACTCCCATCAGCCCCAGAGAAACCAGCAGGCCCCTGGGATGGCGTCCACTTTGGGGGGTGCCACTAAGAAGTCCCTGGGGGCCAACAGGCCACGGGGGACCTTTTCGAAATTTGTGTCCCCGATGCCGAGGCAGGAGGATGAGGTGGATGGGGCTGGTAGCGACAGCACCCAGGCGACTCCACCAGTGGACGCGCGTCTGAAAAACTTTGAGCCCAAGATCATCGAGCTGATCATGAGTGAAATTATGGACCACGGTCCACCTGTAGCCTGGGACGACATCGCTGGCCTGGAGTTTGCCAAGGCTACCATCAAGGAGATTGTGGTGTGGCCTATGCTCCGGCCGGATATCTTCACCGGCCTCCGCGGTCCACCCAAAGGCATCCTCCTGTTCGGGCCCCCGGGGACGGGGAAAACGCTGATCGGGAAGTGCATCGCTTGCCAGTCCGGTGCCACCTTCTTCAGCATCAGCGCCTCATCCCTCACATCAAAGTGGGTGGGGGAGGGAGAGAAGATGGTGAGAGCCCTCTTCGCCATCGCCCGCTGCCACCAGCCGGCCGTCATTTTCATAGACGAGATCGACTCCCTGCTGTCCCAGCGCACGGACGGCGAGCACGACTCGTCGCGGCGGATTAAGACGGAGTTCCTGGTTCAGCTGGACGGGGCAACCACTTCTGCTGACGACCGCATCCTAGTAGTGGGGGCCACCAACCGCCCTCAGGAGATCGACGAGGCAGCCCGGCGCCGCCTCGCTAAACGCCTCTACATCCCCCTCCCGGAAGCAAACGCACGACGGCAGATCGTTTCAAAGCTCATGGCCCGTGAGAAGAGTCAGCTGGGGGAGAATGAGCTGGAGAGCGTGGTAACGGGGACTGCGGGCTTCTCCGGTGCTGATATGACCGGACTGTGTCGTGAGGCAGCACTAGGCCCCATCCGAAGCATCCAGCTCAGTGACATTACCACCATCACCCCTGACCAAGTGCGGCCCATCCTCCACCGTGACTTCCAAGAGGCCCTGAGGGTCGTGAGACCCAGTGTCTCAGTGAAAGACCTGGAGCTCTACGAGGAGTGGAACAAGACTTTCGGTTGCGGTCTTTAATCAGAGACACGGCAGGGGAATGTAGGCTATTGCATTTGACTTAAGTGAACCAACTCGCATTTAAAGCTTTTAGATTTTCCTGCGGCGGACTAAACCATAAAATGACTATTTTAAAATTGACTAGGCCTATGTGACAACTGTTTTACTCTAATGATCTATGGAACAATATATTTATTACCAAATATAGGCTCTTTGTTTTTCCTAACTTTGATTTGCTCAGATACAATGTTGGTGTAAGTATTTACATGCTAATAAAGTTGCTACATTTTCTCCTACGGCATTGCACTGCAATGTGGTGTTCCTTTGTAACAGAGGAAATGTGGCAAATCATTTTTTTTCTGAGGACGAGTCATGTGGAAATGTTCCTTTTTCACTCCCTAAGCTAGCTACCTGTTTATCCTAAGCAAATGAATGCAGGTCTACATCTGCTTTCGGTTTCACATCTCATCAAGGCTCGCTAATTTGGGTCTATTGTCTTCTACTCATTTGTGTATCATTATTCCATACAGTTTTCATCTAACATCATTCTCAGTCAGAATCCAAACTGTTCCTGAAATATCATCTTAAGCAATGGATGTGCCAACCATGGCTAGGGGAAGTTGACTAACCCAGAGAGTCCTGGTCTTGTGAAGAAGGCTTTCCCACAGAGCACCCTTGTGTGGCCTCTTCCTGTCATGGAGGCCATGTGCTATGAAGCTAGTACTTAACAAAACAGGAAAACTGTAATTTCATGTTTGTGTAAGACTTTTCATGATCCCAAAATCACTGTGTCCTGCTCGTCTAAAAGCTATTTGGTCAGGTTGCACCTAAGGCTACACTGTCCTCATAAGCCCAACCTTCAGTCCTCTCTCAAGTTCTAGCCCTCCAGATGCCCAAGGACCCAACAGAGATTTTGAATGTAGTTGATGTTCTTTTAAGTTTGTTGAATGCCTTTCTGGATGTTGATTGCCACTGGTCAAGAAGGAGACAATTATAGATTGTGCCCACATCAAATGAAATTGTCATGTAATTTTCATGAAACAGTCTGAAAAACTGGAAGACCATGAAAAAAGGGTTTCATGTATTTTTCATCTTTTTGTCAAGTTGCTGATTAATATTTCAGAGTTCAGGGGTTGGCCACAGTATTGAAACTTTGTAAAATTAGCCAGCAATGCAAGTGGTGAGCACATCCCTGAGGGCTGGTGGAAGCTTGTCAGAACAGCAGGGCTCCCCACAGCTGGACCAGGACAGATGCCCAGAATTCCTCTGGTGCTGGGACGGTAGATCCAGTTTCTTGACATCCAGATTCCTGTTAACTTCCGTCAGCATGTGCCTTAAACCAGTTTTTATTTCTAGGAATGTTTTGTTGAGTTTTGGCTTTCACTTAAAATACTACGCTATTAAGGACAATTGCTAGATCAATGGTTCTCAAACTGGGGTCTGAGGACCCTGATGACGTGGTGTCTGCCCAGCTCATTCTATAATTGTTTTTTGCTAACATTAACATATTAAACAGATTCTGGTAAAATGATCCATGGAATGAATTTACAGAATGTAATACAATACAGTGTGATATCAAATGATAGATATTGGTATGTACTTTTGCCCCAATCAAGGTTTTAACATAATTCTTGCATTCCTTGTACAACTTCTTTAAAGCAGAAATTTATTTAATCTCTAACACTGCAGTCTTCCCTTTGCTTCATGGCAAAATGTGTAGAACTGCAGGAAATCAGCTTGAAAACAGCTTTTAAAATATTCCTTTTTTCAGCTGTACACAGCTGAAGTCATAGTCAACCTATTTGTCTTTATTCATTTCAAATTGAGTTATAATTATAAGGGGTTCACTGTTGAATTTGGTATTACAAAACTGGTCCCTGGCCCAAACAGGTCTGAGAACTGGGTTGTTCATGCCCTTTCACCCAGTTTGAGTTTTGACCAAGTCCACCCACAATGGTCCATGCTGGTAATCTAAACCTTTGAACACCGGTGTAACATTTGCAGTCCATGGATGGTTGCCTTTCTCTCCAATCGTAAGATTAACAGACGTGACTTCTGGGCATGCTAAATCTGGCACAGTCACATAGGATCCTCCCTAATGGGATAGTTCACTCGGTTTCTTAAGTGGTAAAGTAGACCTATTTCAGTAAACTGTCCGAAAGGGGAAGTGAGATTTGGGATTTTGGCTGGGGGATAGTGCGTTGGCCAGATAATCCCTCTCATGCAAATGTACTCCCTCCCCCGTTAGGTCCCAGTGAAGCGTGGTGGGGGCTTCGGTGCTGGCCGCAGCTGCTTCCCGTTTCCGCAGAATCACATAGCAGCCATCTGGAAGAGACGCCGCTGTTGCTGCACAGCCCTGATGAGCTCCTCAGCCGTTCCTCTCCAGGCGGCTAGGCCTGGTCCTCTGAGCCCTGGCCCCAGCCTGATGCTCAACTGCCCCATCCTCCGTGTCCTAGCTAGCTAGTTGTCCACTCTCTTGTTCTCCCGCACTATAGAATTCACTCAGCGTTATTTCAGCAAGCTTTCTATAACTACTTTCACCTACATCTTCTCTGTGGCCCTCTTCGGTTGTCTGTTTCTTAGCATTCAGCTGTTTTCTGTGTTCAACACTGGATCTTTGCTCCCTGCTTTTCTTTCTATTGTAAGTCCTGTCTGGCTCTGTTTTCCTCTCAGGGCATCAGCTGTGCTGGACTTCTGTTCTCCAGTGTTCAGTGCCCTGCCTTGCATTTCCAGAATTCTAAGTACTACAGATCTTGTAGGACTTTGTAAACTATAGCAAATAATCAATTCTGTTGTCTTTGAAACGATGTTTCCACACTGCTCGCAGGTCATGGGATTTTTTTACTTGTATCATTGAAATTCATATTCCTGTTATTCTTTTCTGAAAATAACTGGTAACTTAAGAACCTATACAAATACTTAGTTGCCTGAACCTGATAGGATACTTTAGCAAACCCATATTGGAATACACATTTATACAAAGTAGCTAATAAATACATTAAGTATTCATTTATTCAGCACAAATTAAATGTTTTCTTTGGGAAAATAATATATATTTTCTCCAGGAATATGAATGTCAATCATTCAGTTTGTTTTTCCTTGACAAGTAGCAGCTACATTTTGAATGACTGGCATATTTTGAACTTAATGATTTAGGACAGTTTGAGGAAGTCCAATCACATTTCAATATTTCTATCTATGCATCATTCTTATCATGGCAGTATGGTTTGGTAATGAACGAATTGAGGGTTGCTCACTCAAACGTGCTGGGTCATTTTTTGAGTTACTTGCTTTGCTTATGCTGTTCTAAAGGGCTAAAAAAATTTCTTACAGGTTTCCTCATAGTTTTATTAAAAAATGCTGAAGAATTATGTAAATTGTTTCATGAAAATGTATGCTAGAAAACTATTGTAATGTTCAGAGAACATTTAAAAAAAAAAAATTCTGGAAAGAAATACATTGTGTTTATATTTCAGGAATATTTTTGTTTTTTTAATTCCGTAAGTGCTATTTCACACATATTTGGTACAATTTTCACAGCTGTTAGCACAATGCTCCAAATTTATAATCAAAATGGTTGTTTCAAAACTCTAAGCATATTTTCATTGAATAGGGATAACCCAAAATCCTACGGTCTTTTTTTTTTTTTTTTACCAAGCTTAGTGTTTCAAATTACAATGCATAATTACTCTTATGTAGTCACCTTTCAATCTGCACTCGTCACATTACCTTTGATATGATTCTACAATAGTGTTATACCACAAATTAATAACTTTCATCCGCAAAGCAGACACCTTTATTCATAGGGACAACATTTTATCCATAGGGAAACAGATTGATCCATGCAATCCCAATGGGAATTGAACCCACAACTTTGCTGCTTCTAGTGTAATGCTCTTATAAACTGAGCCACACAGCATCATTCAGATACAGTAAGTACCAAACTATACAATACTGTACATTATTACAGTACAGACATACAGGTGATGAATAACTGCCCTCTGAGCATACTAAAGTTCTTCAGGCTAAAACAGTAAGAACATTTACTTGATTAAAACCGGTGCCTGCTAAACATTGTGTCTATATCACAGTACACCTACATGTTGTAATTCTCAAAAATATGTACATTTATTTTTTTTTGCACATAGGATGAAAAGAATACACATTTGACGGTCAGTACATTTCAATGGCTAGTTCTAGTGTTTTGCCTGGTGTGAAAACAGCCAGTTTATAGTTATTGTTGCATATTACATTAAAAGGTGAATTTTGAAACAAGTGCAGGTGTCTTGTGTGTTTTGCGGTTAGATTTACAATGTGTTACGAGAAATACAGGGACAAAATACAGCTCCGGAAAAAATTAAGAGACCACTGCACCTTTTTCTTTCCTTTCCAAAAAAGTCGAAAAGGAAGATTTTGAGTGAGGAACAGAAGGGTTAAAATTAAGAGACCACATTAAGAGACCACTCACACTTTCCGGAGCTATATTTTGGTAATTAAACTAGCAGAGTGATTATATTTCACAGTAAACATATTCTGAATCAATGTGTGATAAAATATGTCTGCAAACATAATTAATGCACAATCTGACCAATTTTGATTATGGTGAAGACCTGAAAATTCAGAAAATACATACTAAAACAATGAAAATGTGTATATTGTAAACATACCGTAAGCATAGTTTCCCAGTCCCAGATTAAGTCCTGGAATATAAATCAAGCTCAATATAAATTCCCCATGAGAATTTATTTTTCTTCTAGACTAGTCTTGATCTGTATCCTGGAAATCACCCCAATGAGTACATTCTGTTCTCTGCTACAACAAATCTATATTTGATGTTAAGTGCTTTCAGGGATGTGGTCTTTTAATGAATGTGTGTTGAAATAGAAATTTGTTCTGTGTGAATATATATGTTTTTTAATCTCTTCTGTTCTCAGAAAGTTTATAACTTTATTATGGTGTCATTTCTGCAACTACTGTGAAGTCAAAAACAAACGTTCCACAACTTCCAATAAATTAATGTGCTAGATTGAAGATTCTTGTTTATCTTACTATAAAAATAAATAAAATATCAGTGCTTTGTTTATGTAAAATATTCTTTATTGATATTTTGCAAGCATGATATATGAGTGAAGTTGCTTTAAGTTAAATCCAAATTCAGAGTAAAATTCTCTCTGCCCCCCAAGTAAATAGCTGGGACAAAACAGAATATCATCCATACTTTATATCAAAGAAAAATATATTTCAGTAAATAATACTAGAGTTCAGTCATTTATTCAACTCAAATCCATCTATCATTTTTGTATAAATGGTAGGGAATGTTTGAAGTAAATAATCAAACAGGAAAACAACACCAACTGTAATAAATTACAAAAAGCAACACATGCATGTGTTCATGGCATAAATAATATATAAAAAGTTTATATAAAAACAAGAGATTTCAAATAAACATTTAAATACAATAAAGAGACAAATCTCCTTTGGGTATTCAAATTTATTAGTATAATGGTTTTAATTGTGTTTTCCCAAGCCATATGAATTAGAAAGAGGTTGTTGTCCAGAATTACATATTCGTATTATGACAATTAAAATGCCATTTTAATGTATTGTCTTTATTTACAATATTCATCCCATTCCCAAAACGAAAGGTCGCATTGGTAGTAGCAGTAGTAGGGTTTTATCCAAATTTGGCCATGTGGAAAAGAGCAGTGTAAATTCTGCAATGCAGGTTTGCAAGTCCTAAGCGTGAAGGCCTAAAACAATACAATATGCCACACAATACTTATTGCTGAGGCAAAATAAGTTGTTCATTCTGTTTACTGAAGAGTTCTTTTCAGACATTTTGTTTTCAAAAAAGTAGATGGAGATTTCCATTTTGTCCCTCCTGAATATGTGAAAACAACATGAGTCTTGTACTTTGTTCTTCAAACATGCAGTTTCTTGACAATGTATAAAAATCACCACTTCCAAAAAGAGAGGGAGGGACGTACAGAGGCTGTATGTGTGTTTACGTATATGTGTGTGTGCTAATACATATACGTGTTCATGAGTGACTGTATGCGCCGTGGACAACTCAGAAGCGGTGCTCCCCTCGGGTCATGTGTGATGAAAACTCATATCGGTCCGGACTGCGATGGCCGCAGAGGTTACACTCGAAGGGGTCTCGAAAGCCGTGGCAGCCCATGTGGATGGTGTACATAACATGGTCTAGGAAGAGGATGCGGCAGTGTTCACAGCGATAACACCTCACCTGCTCCCCGTCGCCGCTTAGCACTTTGAAGCCCTCTGAGGCCATCTCCATGCTGGCTCGCATGGCCTCGTATTGCCGCTGCTGCTCCTCCTTCACCAGGGGCAGCGTGCCGTTACGTGCCCCAGACGTGATGTGGTTGGTCAGGTAGATGAGGCCCGATGCACCGCCACCTGCCCTCTCCTCGTTGTTGCTCTCCGTGTCGGTGGAATCGTGGCCGCTGTTGCTGGGGGAGCCGTCCTTCTCACTGGAGGCTGACTTGGACTTGGCGAGAAGTAGCAGGTTCTCGGCCGCGCTGTCCTTGGCCGACAGGCCGTGGCCTCCCGCTCCTTGTCCCTCTGAAGGGGGCTTGTGGACGGGATACATGGAGCTCATGACCCCTACGTCTGAGGAGGTAGGGGAGGTCTGGATGAGCGGTCGCAAGGACTCGGCACCCAGGTAGTTGATGGCACTGTTGATGGCCTGGTCGATGACGTGAGGCTGCATCAGTTCCCCCTGGCCGCCCTCGAAGGAGAGGTCTGATAGTCGCTTCTCACCTGAGGGTTAGGAAGAGAAAACAGGAGAGGGTCGCAATTTGAATAGAAAAAATGCTACGACTTCGGGTATCTAACATGCCAAGCACTAGTTGCCCTTGTCAATTAATGTGTCACAGTTTTACTTCTATTAATTGATGAGTCTCCTCATCTGAAATATTCCAGTCTTTGTGTCTGGCTGATTATTTGCTGTTTTTCTGGACGTTTTCTATATTTTTTCATGCTGAAATAAAAATAATCTGTACTGACATCTTTTAAAAATATTCTGTGTGCTCAACTTAAACGAAGTCAAGCGTTGTTGTAATGATATAGAGATTCCTGGCACAAGGGGCATGCTGAATATATGATGTTTTATCAAATAGTCCGTTTTGCAGCGCAAAGGTGGCAAATAAGAATGCATCCACTTGAAATACACGATTGGAACATTTGGAACATAAGTATATATATATAAAGGAAGCAGACAGGATCCCTTACCTACAAACTTCTGTGGCATAGTACTCTTACGCTTGGCTACATTATTAGCTAGTCTGTCTAGCACCAGGGTTCTGTCAGATCCCATCTGGCTTAAGTCTTCCCTCTGCTCATTCTGGTTGCTTTCTTCCTTTACTACTGGAAAGCAAGACAGAAAAGTAGGTTTCAGAATCAAAGTAGTAAAACCTGACCTGATCAAATTACTGTAACCATTGATTGTATAACAGGATGTGCAAATATTGGCAAAGGCACCCCTGACTGCAGAGTTCTTAATGGTTGCAACGATGAGGATGCTATTATATGCAGAATGTTGGTAAAAATGGGCCAGACTGACTAAGCAAATGGAGTGATCAACCTCTTCTAAGGTCCTCTTAGAACATCTACACTCTCTGACCAGTTCCTAATTCTGATATTTCAGTAGGCTATATGTACATCCACCTTCAATGGTTTTAACGCATAAGATTTATTTTATACATTAGTAAAAGCCACATTATCTCACGTTAATTTCACTTTAAGCCAGGTTCTAAATTCAGGAAATTATTATTAGAGTTTTGCAGAACTATCAATTCACTTTTTTAAAGTCAGTCTCTTATTTATGGTTCCTTGAGTCACAGAATGATGTTGTACAACTTGAAGGCCTATAGAAAATAAGCTGCCACTCTATTTGACCACTAAATAAACTGTTTTTATAAAGTGTGATAATAATGTTTTAATAAATTGCTTTCCCGTTTGGTCAACAGAGACAGATAAAGCATGTCCAGTACATTACAAAAACCTTGAATCTGATAGAGAAACAACATTTATTCTGCAGTTGAATGTCATAAAATGGAGCCTGACCTGATGGAGTATTGTTTCAAGTTTGGGTGGTGCAATTATGTTTGTACCAGAGAAAGCCCTGAGGGATGAGATGTTGGCTACAGTACAAGATAAGTCAGCAGTGTGGGAGGAGGTGAGAGACAGACAGAGAGACACAAGCTAACTAACCTGTGTAGATGCTATTCTGCAGCCCCATACACTGGAGATAGTTGTGACACCGCTCCTTGTGCTCCTCCAGCGAGCTACGCTGCTTGTAGCTCCGTCCACAGTAGGCGCACTTGTGGGGTTTTCCGACTGCAAAAAGTGACATTAATACAGAGGTGAGAATTGACAGCAACGCACTGAGAGCAATGTTTAAGCACACTTGAGATGTCCATAGTAATGGTCATATCCAACATCGCAAGTGGTGTAGGATTTTGAGTTATGATGTTGGTACTTTTTTCCATTCTTCAATAGATCCGGTCCCATGTTTAAATGACATGATAGATGTAATGGTTTCATAATCATTTATTTGCCATTGACTAATATGGTTCCCATCCCCACATTAAAACAAGACATCCATTGTACTGAATACAGGGCAGGTGTACTTTCACGGTTCAACCTGATAAGTACTGTTCTTATATTAAGTGGTTCTTAAACAAAAAAACTACATGGACAGGTCTGACAAAAAGGTGCTAATTTTCTGTTGCCGAAAACATCACCTGCTTTATTGAACACAACCCACGTCCACAAAACCCTGACCACTACTCCTATCCTCCTGACTCACCGGAGTGGGTGCGCAAGTGTCCACTGAGGGCGTCCCTCCTACGGCAGGCATAGTTGCACAGGTGACACTTGAAGGGCTTCTCTCCTGAGTGGAGCTTTATGTGGCGTAGCAGGTTGCCTTTCTGGGTGAAAGAAGCCCCGCATTGGCTGCACTGGAACGGACGCTCTCCTGGTGAAGAAACATCACACAGCAGGCGGTTAGGGCCATCACAGAGGAGGAACTGCCACTTTTAAATAATAAGAATTAGCACATAATACACAATTGCTAAATTGCAAATTCTAAATTGCAAGTTTGGATACATTTTTACTAACATCAAGCACTCATTTCTCAAATATAATAACTGGATAATTGGTGTGTGGGTCGGGCAATCCACAACCACTGACTGCATTACGTTTCAGTCATTCAGCAGACGCTCCTACCCAGAGCCACTTATAGAAGTAATAAGGGTTAAGTGCTATGCTCAAGGGTAAAAGGCACAGATTTATTTGACCATTCATGACTCACTGTGCTTCAGCGTAGGCCCATATGAATGGACTTATATATGTTTGACATGAACAAGGTTGGTCGTTTGTATCAGTTGAAGTTGAACATTTTGAACAGTTTTTGATTCGAACCAATGTCACCTCAGCTACAAAAAGAACAGCCTGTCTGCAGACATTAACAGGCCAGGTACAAAGCCATTGTCTGAAGTCAGCTACGCGAGGACAAGATTTAAAGCGTCCTCAATAGCACCACTGTGGATGTGAGCGTACGGGTCAATGTACTACAACACTCCCAAGCTCTAGAACATAGCAAATGATGGAACTGGAAGTAAAGCTCAATCAACCAGCCTAGGAGGGTTTGAGAACGGAATGTCACTCCATTTCTCTGCGCTCTCCCTGGCCCTGCACCAGGGAGCCGACCGCCACTCTGATCGAATAAGAGCCTTTCACACTCTGGCTGCCAGTTTTGTAATGCACCAGTGCCTGGGTCAATTTGATCTGAGAATCTCATTTTTTCCCCCCTCCTCTTCGTCTCTAAAATAAGAGCGGCCCATCACAATGCAAATTCAAACTCATTTGAATAAAGCGAAGGAAACACTTTGTGTTGAGAGCCAGTCTTCCTGATCAGCGGTTCTGGAATAAACCAATATCCAGCCTCACCGTGTGTTGTGGCATTCTGTGAGGTTTTAATATGTCTTTTTTTCTCGAAAGGCCCACATAAAATAAGAGACCCCAGTGAAGCAGCAAAAATATAGAAAAAAGGAAACTCATTAAAAATGCATTTCAGGAGCCGAGACTCACCACAGAATATTTTCTATGTAAATAGGAGGCACTTCATTATATCTTTTATTATACGTTCTTTTGCATTTACATTAGTCTAGTGTTCCTTTCTTCCATTTTGGTTTTCATTAGTTTCTAAAGCTCGGCAGTCAAGTGCCTTTTTGAAAAGTGTTCCCCCCCACTGCATCGGGTTCATTACAATAGAATATCAATTTAAAATTTTGAAAAACTTTTAATACTCAGATAATTGCTATTTTGTGGAGATTCCATTTAATTGCTGCAGATATCCTGTTTTTCAACTGTGATATAAGAGCATGTTTAGGGACTATATTCATCTAACTTTTTAATCGTACCACACAACAAATAGATCCTGATCCACTTCACTTTATATTGTGTTAATTTTTTTCTCAGTGTTCTTATTCCAAAAATATTTTATCAAAAGTTGGGATAGGGCTTGAAGGGTCTATACCTGTTGTAGTCAGCGGATATGACAAATAGAATTTAATTAGATATTTTTATAGTGGCTTCCTCAGAATCTCCCATACATAATATCTAGAAACTACCTGTAACACATTACATACAACGCTTATACTTCAATATGTAATACATATGTGTATGTAATACAGACCAATATAATGACAATAGTACATTAACTATGGGAACAAATGCCTCTGAAACCCATTCGGCTAATACAACCAATGAAAGCTTGTTTAATATTCAAATAAAAAACTAAATAGAGTTAGTAACTAACAAACGCTATTCATATTAAGCTCATAAGATCACTCCAATTGCATATGTAGTTTAAAAGTTTAAAAAGTTTTAAAAGTTTAAACAACAAGTAATCAATTGCTGCATTGCACTTGACCTACTAAGAAGATACTTCGGTGATAAGAATTTTATTTCACATTCTAACTGAATAAAATGTCAGTATCAGACTGTAAAATAACGTAAACCCCAAGTTGCTTGTGCTGTGGCCTACAACTCTTTGGACAACTTTCGAGTAAGTCAAGGTTAAGCCAGCGGTCCCGTTTGCTGCTCTCAGTGTCTCAAGTGAAGATATATTATCAGGAAGAAGAAAACCTCCACTCCACATACACATGATCTTCTCAGTAAGGCTACCAGTGAGCGTGGGTGCAAAGTAAGGGCGATGGATATCGCGTATGGCTTACCAGTGTGGCTTCGCTTGTGCACCATCAGCACATTGGGGCCAATGCAAACTATCCCACAGATATCGCACTTGAGTTTCCCGTTGGGCAGGCGGATACCCCCGGCCGAGGAGTAGGGGCCCTTGCTGTCGGGGGATGCATGGGAGCCGTTCACTTTGGCCCCCGAGGCATCGAGCACGCGCAAGTCTTCCGCACACTCCTCCTCCTCCTCGCCATTCATCATCATGTCAAAGGTGAGCCCATTCTCCTCGTCACTGCGAGCCTCAACTTTAATGTTACAGGCTGGAAAAGAGGGCAGTGGGCCACTGTTTAGAATAGGATCATGTTTTTCGGGGACTATAGCCTACCTGACTATGTAGAAATATGAGTACATTCCTATATGACTATTTCACCCCATCTTAGACTATCTCTCGGACCATATGTGATTAGTAGTCCATAAACATGTATCTGTGAGAGCCTCCCTCACCTCCAGTTAACTCGCTGGTAGTGATAGTTCATGGAGTGAGAGTATTTAAATAAGCACTTTCTGTGCAGCGATTCTCAATTCGACTTGATTGGTTGAGCACACTAGGACATAACTTTTGAACAAATTTGCCGAACACATGCAGTGGATTTTTGTGATCATTGTTCCAGATCAAACATAACAGATGGGTAATGTCTTTCTTTGAACAGTTTTGCTAATGGAGATGGGGAAACTCATACTGCATCTCTCTTCATCACACTTCTTTGAAAATTACAGCAAGATAAACAGGAAACAGAGACACAGGAAGCCGTGTGAAACGAGGGACGGGAGCGGTGTAAACCAGACCAACAATCTATGGTAAAAACACACACATACCCCAAACAAGTTAACACTATCTGAACAGATAGCTCTTTTACAATGAAAACAGTAACCCAATAAAAGCAATTTTTGATGGTTGAAAAATGTGAAACTGGATTGTAATGCCAAAATATATTAAATTAATAGCTTTATAGGCATATCTGTTATCTGTATTTTCAATGGTTTTTTAACCAGAATGTGGCATGAAAATCAATTTTCACAAAGCATTTTTAAACCCTAATTTCAGTCCACTTATGTAAGTAAGCACAAGTGCAAAAGAAGCTAATGTATAAGGAAAAGTGATGACAGTCACCTGACTGAGTATTGAAGGGAATAACCTGCAGGTTTATCATGTCATGGAGGGTAATAAGAGTTACTGGTTCCTTAATGATTTGTGGCTTTTTGGAATTTACTTTTTCAACACATAACATTGCTAACCCTTAAACTATTTGCTGTGGTTACTGGTTTGCATGCTATGGTGGCTGATTTCCTCATGTGTCTACCTTGTTTGTACACCCGAAGAGGAAGAAGTGGAAATAATGAAATATAGGAATCTATAGGGAAAAAGGGGAAGCTTTAGAAACAAGGCCTGCCTAACAGAAATACCAAGAATTATGGAGAAGTGACAGAAAGGGAAGCACAGACAAGGAATTGTAAAACAGTGTAACTGAAACATTCATTTTGCGGGATACTTGTTACACTTTAAGGGAACAAGCTCCCATAAAGCATGATTCATCCAGTAAGTGAGAGCAGAAAGATCACTGATGAGAACTCTGTGAATTTCTGTTGCTCTCAGATCTACGTAACTACATTATCAACCGAGTTAGAGGTGTTGGTTAAAATCTGAAACTGGTATACAGTACCTTAATAATTACTCAAATTTTAAAATGAGAAACCACCTTGAAGACAATAGACAAACAAAGACAAAATCATGTTTAAAACAGTTATAGTATGCTACCTGAGAAAAATATTGCACAGCGCTGAAACAAAATGTTGTATTTTCCCTGTAAACCTTAAACCTGTTTTTCTCTGTTTGCCTGTTGTTGCTTGACGTTGTGAGTGGACACATAGTCTATGTCTTTCCGCTGAGCAGACTAGATGAGAACCCAAACCACACGCCTATACAAATGGCACACCCGGCACAAAGGAAGCTAGTAAGATGAAAACTGAAGGGCAAAGACTACTACTGACAGAGAGACACTGATAAATGTGAAAAGCATAGTCCCACTAACCACAGCTGCTGGGTTACAGGAGAATGTTCACCATGTGACAACTTGATGTTTCCTCACCTTGAAAATAGACTATGGGCAAGGATAACCTGTAATTCATGTTTCAGTTTTCTTTAAACAACCATTACACATTTCAGCAAATTTTAGCCATCGCTACCTTCAAATCTATGAAGGTAATAGAAGTGTTTGAGAATGTTTTCCATTTTTAAACATCCAAATTACCTTTATGTCACATTCAACCAAATTTCACACACTTGTTTTTCAGGGTGAGGAAGCATCTAACAGTTGTAAAATATTGAAATCCTCCTCTAAGAATATTAGGACCACACCCTTTAGAATCTCACTGAGACTTTTAGTCCTATAATACATAATTCATACTGGAATATTTACTGTTCACTTGACTCAAATGTCGAGTGCTGACATTGAGAGGTGGACCTAAGTAGTCACTGTTTTTGTTTTAATGCTCTATCTCTTTGTTTGTCCTTCCCTGTGTGATTAGGCATTTGTTTCCCAAAATGAGCAAATCAGAATATGAGTAAAACAGACATGTTATCAAGTAAAAGCTCCTCTTCCCATCCCCAATTTAGTCACAACTTCCCCATTTATCCCAGAGAAGCTGCAGCACAGCAGTAGTAGTTCCCTATGTTTTGTTGGGGTCAGTGATGTTTTCAACAGCTATGAGACTGGGTTAGAGCGGATCCACAAAAACATCACTGAAACACAAGTATCTTTCCAGAGATGTTTCTTGACAAAACTCAGCTTATTCACTTTGTTTTGAAATCAATGAATACATTTATAAATTCACTAGGTACTCCCCTGACAGAACTAGAAAAAATTAATAGGAAATGCAGATAACTGATAACAAACCATTGATGTTGGCTCATATGCAGAGTGGAAGTAAAAAGAGCCTTTTGGAGGTTCCTGTAAATGTGTTGCTTTTCTCACTGGCTGATGAAAATAGCGTGTGAGCTTGCTGGGCTGTGTAACCAACCACATGTGAGCTACACCATAGACTCCTTACTAGACATGGCTCTACTGAGTGTGTCGGTGTTGTTAAGGACCACCAAAAACAATTGGAACCTTACTTTGTAAAGTTGCATTGAAACATTTAGTAAGGTAGTCTACAAAATGTAGAGATGGTTGTATTAGTGAATACTGAATAGCCCTAATGTCTCATTACATATTTAAGAAGAATTCTGTCACTAGACACAGTTACAATACAAATCTGTATGAATGTAATTAATTTGTCTATTTGTCTACAGTGGATAAAAGGCAAAGTGTAACGCATACTTGTGTGGGGATGTGTCTTGCACTCCCCACATAAGGGGAATACTTTTTGTGCTTGTTGAATCATATGGTGAAGGCTGTGTAGGATGAACCCAAAGAAGCTGTGTAGGGCAAATGTAAGTTAGCATTGGAAAGTGTATGGAAAACTGCAAAAAAACAACCTGGCTTTCAGGGCCTCTGCTTTTCTTTCTGCCTCCATGTCTCAGTTACATAGTCATGCACCTTGCAGGCCGATAGTCTTTGTACCACATGATCCTGACAGATAATTATAACTCCCTGATGCATTTGGGGTTTATCAGAAAGCCAGTGATGCACTGCATAGATATAACAGTCACTTCCTCTCACACTGATGATTAGATCTTCAGGGAGTGTAGAGCTACACAGAAACGTACATTCACTCACACTCGAAGACATACATATAAACAAACCCTTAAAGAACGCACACATACACACAAACACACACACACAGACAACTAAACTTACACACTGTTGTCTATGATTATGCCGACCTCTCTCCTGATTCAGGACCTCTTCCTGTATTTCAAAATACTATAAGACCAGATAAAGAAATTACATCCTTAAAAGAAAACAACTAACATATTCTATGACGCTCTCTTTGTATGTGAATTAGAAGAAACACGCTGAAAGCACTATTAATTAATGTCTTCAAGGACATTCCCAAATTGACTAAAAGATATAAATGAATTAATTTAGTTATAACGAATGTGTAAACATGTAAAATGTCTGATTGTTATCTCTAAGTTGTAGTCCCCATAATGCATCAGTGAAGATTTTAGTCGGTTTTTAGCGGTTTTTCACAATATGTAAAATCCGGTAAGTAAAATGACTAATCATAGGCTAAGCCACAAAAACAGTCATATGGAGAAAACCATGGCTGACTGGGTTCAACCACAGGAGCATACCTGGCTCATCAGCTCTAACATAACCAAAAGAAACAAGAGAATTTATGGCAAAAACACCAGGATGATACAGCATGTCAGTCAATGTAGTGCTTCTGAAAGTCAATCAGTTTGTGCTTCATGCATAAACCTTGGTATTGCAGCTGCTGGAAATGAAAACTTAGACATTTCTTAGGATAACTGCTCCTCAACAAATGCTGACATTGACTAAGTGACTTTCGATAGACGTGTACTTCATGGTTAGTAGGTCAGTTACAATACGTTCCTTGTGAATGACAACTAGTATCCTATTTGTGTAGTAAAATATGGCACATGGGTGATGGTTGGAGTGTTTTGTGATCGCTGCCGAGTTAAAACCTTGACAGTTGAAGTGAAAGCGAGCGTGTGTTTGCAGGTGTTTTTGGACGTGCGGTGGTGTGATGCATTATGTGCAGTGCTGATCTCTGAGCTTGTCTCAACTCCTGAACACTTTATCTCCTGGAGTGTTGAAACTGCTTGATGGCAAGTTCTTCTTAGGAAACTCTTGCACATCCTATTTCAGTTTCCTCTGCTCTGACATGTTGTTTTTTGCCTAAGCGCAGCCTCACAGCACAATGGTAAACTTCACCATACAGCTCTCTGGAACTAATATGGATTCCAATTTTATACCGCAATTTATAGAAACATAAATTTTTTATTGTAGCTACCTTTCACACAAGTTACTGCAAAACTAGGCTTCTCACAAATGTTCTCAGGAAGTAAAATTATGATTACAAAACTCCATTAACATGCTGCCTGGTGGCTTATGATATCTAAATCATGTCCCGCAATTCAATAAACTTGTACATCCACTAATGCTAATGGTCCATGGTATTCCCAGGATTCATCTAGTTCTATCCTCAAAATCAAGGCCACATTAACCATTCCTTAAGGCTTTGCTCTTTATGAGACGGATCAGAGAAATGTCAAATCTTTCCTGCCAATGACCTAAATGCATCAAGACGACATGTTCAAAAGGACTAAGTTAGATTAAGAGCTAGATTGCTTGTAATAAATGGATCTAAGGAATTTTTAGTTTTATGTTGTAATAACTGATTAGAATACTGATATAAAATTGTCATATTATATATCATAAAGTTATTAATACATTTGTTTAGTTCTTTATTTCTGGTTACTTTTTCTGTTGTAAAAATAAGGGGGTTGAGCTTTTGCAGTGCAGATGTAGGCAGATGTAATGCATTTATGTGACATTTATGTTTATAGTACTATAACTGCAATTTTTAAATCATTGTTATTGTAATTATTATTACTAACAGCAGTAGTTTACGACTTCTTTTGTGCCTCTGAGGGGAAACTCCTAGGTTTTGGGGTACACATATAAAGTTTGGATGGCAATTCTGGTCTAGGCGTAAGGACCTGACTAGTTACAGGCCTTTTGATGGGGGGTGGGTGGTTCAATGAAACGTACGTGGCAGAACCTCATATGACCCGTAACTCACCCATGGCTCCTTTCTCTCCTCGGTTGTTGTGCTGTAGATTGGAGCTGGCTGACAGGTCCTCCGGGACGGGCATGGACTCATCATTCTCCTCAGACACGTCATTCTGAGGGGGGCTATCCCTGCCTGCGAAGGGGGAACCACAGGCACAAAAATGTTAATCACTCCAGAACATGGTTCCTCTTTACTATAAAATACGTAACAATCTATAATCCATTACAGGGGCTGTGATTGTGCCACATGGTTGGGCTTGGAGCATCGTCCCCTCTATGGCCTGAAAATAGAGGCTCCTACCTGGCATCTGAGACATCTCCTGTGCCTGCTCACTCTCCATTCGGTGCAGGTATTCTAATGGGATAGAGACATGGAGGTGTTTAAATGTAATCAAGAGCTCGGCAAGGTTTGAGAAACACAATATCTCAAAAGACCACAGCCTACTAAAGCGGTGACCTTTTTCTGTACAACTCCGTCACCCCGGCAAGATCACTCTTGTCACCGCGAGAGACTCACCACTGTCCCGCCACATTACACTACAAAGAATTACAGACATTTTCATTACTAGACTGATAGAGAGGGCGGGTTGAGAAAGTGGCTCAGGCCGTGATGGGCTACGGTTATGGGGGTTGCCAGGGAAGGGGCTTTCACACCACATTTGTTATTTATTGTTAATTTCCTGCCACATAATCATCCAAAAATGCAAACTGACTGCCGCAAAATTAAGCAGAAAATTAACTGGCCCTAGGTCACCGACGATGCGGCTGTTTGCCGTGCCCAGCTGATCGGCACTCGTGTTCACTCTAATTTATTGAGCATGCATCGCTGAGCGCGGCACGGCGAGGATGTGTGCAAGACGAGCCCCACTCAGAAACAAAGAGAGAAGCGAAAAATAAGAGAGAGAGGGCGAAAGAGAGAGAGAGAGAGAGAGAAAGAGAGATGCAGAGAGGAATGGACACATGAGAGACGGAGAAAGAGATGGCAGGAGAGAAAGACAGAGAAAGAGTGCGAAGGGGAGATAGATTGAGTGGGAAGGGAATCAGGATAGACAGGGAGTGGGCCGAAGAGCGAAAGTAAAGAGAGAGAACCGGAGACAGAGAGATAGAGGAAGGTGAAGGAGGAGGCCAGCGGTGCGGCCAAAGTAAGTTTATCTCGCGCAAGAGGAGGCAATTTTAGTCAAGAAGAAGAGGAGCACATCTCCTGGCCTGGGCCCGCTACATATCTGAAGAGTCACTAGTGCGAGTGGCCCCATTAATAATGCATCCCCCTCAAGCCTGCAGCAGATGGGCACAACAGCCTCGGCCCCGGCTCCGCCACTTCAAGAAGGCCCTTGGTGGAGCCGCTTGCCCGGCCGAGCCAGCCACACAGGGAGAAGTGAAGCTCCCTAAAATAGCGAAGCGAGCCTAAGGGAGAAGGGGAACCTAGGCCTTCCTGTTTTACTGACAGATGGCTCCACACTTTTGGAACAAATAGTGGGAAGCCACCGAGCAGCGCCGGCTGCTGTTGCAACGCACAGACGAGGCGAGTCGAGTTCGAGGTTCCACAACCAACAGTCACCCAGGACCCGAGGGAGGGGGGTGTAGGAAGGTCAGAGGTCATCGGTGCAGAAGTGGTGCCGCAAACGCAATGGGTGTTGCATGCCAGTCTGTCAATATAAGACCACGCACCATCGTTCTTTAGCATCTGGAGTTTGGAGGTAGGGAGGGGGTGGTGGTATTCTCGTGTGCCTTTTTTTTCCTGGGCAGATGGTGCGAAGGGAAACACTGATGGTGTTGGTGGGGGCCTTTGACAGAAGTGAGAAATGCATTCCCATGTTAAACCACAACCCAGTTGTGTAGGCATGTAAAGAGCAAGGTGCATGAAAAAGTTCAGGAAGTTGAATGTTCACCCGAAATGACACTGTTAAAACATTCTGTAACATGCCTGATGTTAGATTCAATAAAATAAAAAAACATTTAGTGCATTTAAAAAAAAGGTTTTAGTCAATGCCTATGGGTAGCTTTTTATTTTAAACAAAAAACATGTGAATAAAAAATATGTAAATATACTTAGTATATATGTGTATCATGATTCTCATTATATGTTGTGTTTCCCAAGGTTTCCTTCAGAATGACAATACTTTCTATAGTCCAATATGACAAAAAAAAAGATACTAATGGCCCCATATAGGGCAGGAACACTGGTAATAGGTTTGAGTGCACTTACATAGAGGAAAGGCAGGAGGAATGCTCTGGGTGCACAAAACCCTTATTCCTAACGCAAGGATGTGTGTATGCGTATTTGTATGAGAGGTAGTGGGGCAGGGTGGAGGATCTGTGTAGAGAAGCATACGACCAGGAGCAGGGTGGGGACTGAACCAGTCAAACTGTTAAACAGCCATTGTGGACCAGACCAGCACACTTTGGATACAGTATTGAATTGTAAACCATAATCTAGTAACTCAAGTGTCTTTAAATATGGGAATATTATGAACATTATAAAATATTCACACCTTTTATGGTGACAGAGTCTAATAACTATGCAAAAAGTGAAAGAAAAAAGTGAAATAAAATGATATTATACTCTGGTAAAAGTGTTTTTGTTTTCAATGAAAAGTACAAGTGTGACTCAAGACTGTACATTCAAATTTGTTTTTGCACATAATTTCTTCTGACATACAGCACACAAAAATAATTTAATAATTTGAACAAAAAAGTGAGGCTGTTGTGTTTTATTTTATTCCTACAATGTAATCAGCTTGATTTATATGATAGGTTGAATACAGACACCCACCTAATCCATTCCAATGGCAAGAAAATAATGTTTGGTGCAAAACCCCGCTCAGTCCTTAACATAGACCCACCTGTGTTTCCCAACCCAACATTTGGGGAACCATGCCCTACTAAACTTAACCATGGAATATGGTAAACAGTCACAGCAGTCCTCTTCTAAATATTTTTATCATTAGCATTTAATGAAATGTTTAGTAGAAAGATAATAATCTTACTGAGCTGATATTTTGGTATCTATTATGAAAGTTACAAGGATTACAGTTGTTAATTGAAATTCGTATGGGGTCTTTATTTGCTTTCTCACACACTTCATTACACTTCTATTCAGTAAGAACTTTTTCAATAATCTGCCCTCTTCCTCTGTTTGCTAACAATCAGGAAGCTGGTGTGTCCCCCAGCATGTACAGTTTTTGTAGTATTTCAAGACTTCTCAAATAGACCAGTCATATACTGTACATGCTCTTGTGCAATTAGGTGGGGTGCAATTCATTGTTAAGTTTACTAATAGTAATTCACATATATTCATATATGTGTGTGTGTGTGTGTGTGTGTGTGTGTGTGTGTGTGTGTGTGTGTGTGTGTGTCTGTGGCTTGTGCCCACTTTCAATGGATAGGTAACCACTATCAATGTCAAATGCCCTAACATACTGACTAAGAAAATCTTTTATTTCTTGTAAGTATAATATCAATACTAAATAAAGAGGTTGACTAAGTCAATATTGGCAGAATATTGACAACAAATCAATAAAAATGCAAATAGATTTGTATTTGTTAACAAAAACTAGACAATGCAATGATGATATAGTGCTACTTTATTACTCATACCCAAATTAATTATTTGAATTGATTATTATCTTTAAGTTCATTTTTATAGTTTTACGTGGAATATAATAGCCTACGTCTGGAAGTTTGTAGAATTTTGAACGTTTTCTGGGCTTATTTCCTCATTATTTCTTTGAAAATGATAATTCTATGGGTTGATTGTCGGTTTCGCAACATGTTAACAGTTTGGCTACTTGAGTCCTGCCCACCAATACTATAAACACACATGTCAGGTTTGGATCAGATCAACCAATGATTGAGACCGTCTTGGGCATTTTGAAAAGGAAATTTGAAGTGTGTGTTTTTTCGTGTAACTTTGACAATGAACAGAAACATATTTTTTTAATCCTGTAGGCAGCCTATAGTAATGATTGTCATTTAATTCCAGCGCTTTTATTAAGGCGCGTTTAAACACTGAAACATGTCTAATTTCAAATCAACTGGTTACATTTTTATAGAAGATAGTAGACTTATGAAAAGAACTATAGCTTGAAGGACAGGAAGTTAAATAGTTAGTCAACTTCAGATAGGCAATTCATTTGGATGCGCCAGGTTGCAACAGGTGCCGATCTGTCTCGAAAAGTGAAAGAAGTCTATGGAAAACATTGAAATAATGGACATGTCGGTTTATGATATTATTTTAGATTATTAACATCGGTTTATTATTGATGTCAATAAATATATTCTTGTAAATGTCAAGAAATAGTGATAATTCTCAAAAAGGGAATTTCGGGAAAACACAAAATGATTCCATTATTTTCCTAAGAAAATACATTCTATATTATTTATTGTAGTGTTCAATTTCACATTTTCTTTGACTTGGTCAAATCAGATACTTGCGCTAGACTACTACATACAACGCGCGTCACAGGATCTCAGCAGCTCGCGCACCTGCACCAGACTTCAGGACAATGTTTTCCAATCCGCTACATAGTTCATTTTTTTCATTAAGGACCTTACTTACTATTTAGAAATACGTAATACGAACTTTAGATTCTTTTAACTTAACAAGAATCGTGTAAGTTACTACAGCCTACCTGCTATTCCTTGAGTTTGCAGTATGAAGTTCTTCCAACTCTCCCCAGCTCCATGTGCTGAAGTTCGAAGCGCCGCGGCAGCCCCATGGAACTCTGCCCTCGGTCCCTCCCCTCTCCACTGTACTTCCTCTTTCCAGCCTAACATTTCAATGTTTCTGTGCTCGACTAAGGCATTTTGCTTGCTTTTATCCAGAGGCCGAGTCTGCTCGGGGAGTCGATGCAGCAACCCTTGGCACTTGCTTTGTATCGTGCCAATAAAAGCTGACACCCAGTAGACCATTACTGGCAGCCATGCATGAGATAGGATGAGCCGCACAGGAGACTGGACGATTCATTGTTTATTTATTTATTTATTTCGTAGAGAAGGGATAGGACTCCTCACTTGCATATGGGCAGCTCCCCTTCTGTCACCTGTTCTGGCATGCTTTAATAGCTACACTGCAATTAAGACACCAGTGTGTTGGCTATATGCTTTTTAGACATACATTCTGGCAATTTAAATGTATAACAACCCACAGCTATTGTAAACAAGTCTCATCCCTCCCCTAAAATTAAAGTAACCACAAATCCAAGTAATTTCCTCCCTATTAATTTATACTATGTAATCCTCTCTAATCAATTTTTCTAAGATATTTTGGGAATGTGAGATTTGTGCTTAAAAATTTTATCACCCAAAGATATTTTGGGTGATAAAATATTATCACCCATTGTTTTCCCATATTTTTAGTTAACCGGGCCTTTGAGGTGGCAGGGGTTTGTTTAAAAGAGAAAAATATTCTAGAGATTCTAGTGATGTTAACTTTGTGGTCTTGAAGTCATATTTTACTTGCGTGCCAAGTAGCCTTGTGATTGGGAAAATAGGAAGTAAAGGGAAAAGCGGACAAAACATGGAATAAACCTAGAGAATAAGCATCCTATCTTTATGGTTACATTTATACTGTCTATGTGCTAAGTTATTATCATCTCTAAATCCACTGCACCTTTGTTTAGGATCACTTCAAACTTCTCTCCATAGGTAATCTGGGCAGTGTAGATGAATTCTTGAAGACATACATATGTATATTTTTAGATTTCTTTACATATTTATTTATTGTATACTTAGTACAGTGCTAGTACAGTGCTGCTTTATATAGGTTTATATGTATATGCTGTTTATATTGTTTTTTAATGTTTTTGTTGCATAATATAGCTTTAATGTGAGGAGCTGTTGTAATACTATGAATTTGACCTAGGGGATGAATAAAGTTCTATCTATCTTTGCTACCTCTCCACCAATCCCCCTACCTTCTTATTCATTTCACTACTATATAATTGCATTTTATTCTAGAACACTGAATTACAGATCTGCCAACAGAGCAGCAGCATTTCAGCCAACATAATTTAGGGCCTATTAACTTTTCTTATTTTGCTTAGAATTCTAAGTAGTCGGTGAAATGCATATTTAAAAAAAATAACTTGTTATGAACAAGTTGGCCTAGTGCAGTATTTCATGCAAAAATAGGTTATTTCCACAAATTATTCAAAGCAATAACATTCTTGGATTAATATTGATAGAAACAGTCAATAAATTATGAGTAATACCTATTTTACTCAAACAAATGGGCTCATTTTGTCTGCCATGTTTTTATCATTATATCTTAAATGAAGTTTCTGGTAGAGTGAATCTATGCTGCAAGTATGCAATGACAAAAGTGGCGGTTTTCCCATTATTCCATTCCTCTGTGGTGTTATCTGTGAAGATGCTGCTGTTTTGGATAACAGAACCACCTACAGAGGAAGGCAGCCCTTATCTCATAAGTAGCACAACATTCACAGGCAGTTGGTCTGGTCATGGTGCAAAAGAGGAACTTTTTGCAGGAGTTGGTTTTTGGTCTGTTGTTTCCACATGACAGAATGGATTACAACAACCTTTTTCAAAAAGTCTTCATCCAGACTTTTGTGAAGGTTGGGTACTTTCAGCTACAGTACATCTGAGGAACTGACTGTGAATGCAGGGCCAATATATAGAGTTGTGTGATGGTGGCATTAGGGCGTTGAGGGCACATTAAGGCCCACCTGACCTGAGGCCAGCCAGAGGGAATCCTGGAGCACAGGCGTGACTCAGCACAATGCACACTCCAATCAAGACCAGCAGAGGAGCATGGTCTTCCCAGCTGTAGAGATACCACTTATCCCAGTGACACAGCAGATCTTCTCAGTCATTATGAGGGGTTACACGAGTACATAGGGACAGAGTCTAGTTAAGAGAGGTTCAATCCAAAAGTTGTTTCTCTTCCACTTTTTGTCAGTTAGCACAATTTTGTTTCTTGACCATCACCACTATTTTAATACTCAAAATACAGCGCCTTCGGAAAGTTTTCAGTTGCCTTTACTATGTTGAATTTATAAC
This sequence comes from Esox masquinongy, assembly GCA_016801175.1. NCBI lineage: Eukaryota > Metazoa > Chordata > Actinopteri > Esociformes > Esocidae > Esox > Esox masquinongy. The sequence goes on from JACXGI010000893.1 coordinate 83,223, forward strand.
TTGTTGAAGTTCTTTTGCTATCAATCTAAACAAAAAGACCAATAATGATGATGTTTTTTCTTCAAACCTATTGAAAAGAAAAATGGAAATATCTCATGTACATTAGTATTCAGACCCTTTATTCAGTAATTTGGCAGCAATAGGAAATCGGTATACATGCACAAGCTTTAAACCTGTATTTTGGCAGTTTCTCCCATTCTTCCCGTATTTTAGCAGCTCTTCTCAAGCCTCTCAAGCTCTGTCAGAGGGCACATGTAAACTGTTATCTTAAGATCTCCCCACAAATGTTCAATGGGTTCAAGTCTGGGCTTTGGCTGGGTCACTCAACAACATTTACCAACTTGTCCCAAAGCCACACCAGCGTTGTCTTGGCTGTGTACTTCAGGTTGTTGTCAAAAAAATATTAATATTGCTGAAAGATTAATATTCACCCCAGTCTGAGGTCCTCACACCACCATGCTTCACAGTAGGGATGATATTAGCCAGATTGGGGGTGAGCGTTACCTTGTTTTCACCTGGTGTAAACCTTTGACATACAGGCCAAATCTATTTTGCTCTCAGAAGTGGTTTCCATCTAGACATTCTACCATAAAGACTTGCTTAATAGAGTGCTGCAAAGATGGTTGTACTTCTGGCAGGTTCTCCCATCTTTGCAGGGAAACTGTAATACTTTGTTAGTGGCCATTGTGTTCTTGGTCACCTCCTTGACCAAGGCCCTTCTTGCATTAGTTAGTTTTGCCAGGCGACCAGCTCTATGCTTTATTTTTTTAGAAGCTTCCTCAGAGCTATGCCTCTACACAAATCTCTGAGGTCTGTGGAGAGTTACTTGGACTTCATGGCTTGGTTTTTGCTCTGACATGCACTACAAATGTGGGACCTTATATAGACAGGTGTGCACCTTTCTAAATCATTCCCAATCCATTGAATTTGCCACAGTTGGCTCCAGTCAAGTTTTAGAGACATTTCAAGGATGTTCAAAGGACACAGGATACCTCAATACGGAGAATCATGCCAAAGGGCCTAAATACTTATGTACGTGACATTTTTATATTTTTCATTTTCAATAAATTGGCACAAATCTCTAAAAACATGTTCGCACAATAAAATTATATTCATTCAATTATTAAATTAAATCTATAACACAACAAAGCGGCAAAAGTGAAGGGGTCTGAATACTGAATAAACCATTGCTATGAGGTCATAATGTACTGTCAGATGTGTAATGAATATGGGTATATATTATAATCATGTTTTATTAACTATACAACACCCTTTAAAATATGCTTAATTGAGAGGCATTATATGTATACGCCTTATTATAAGTCAATTTAAATGCTCGTACATGTTTATGCAAGCAAATTATATTATGTAATAGGTTATAAATCATCACAAATGCAGGCTTCAAGTGCTACCAAATTATCCATAGCAATATTTATTTCTCAGTGACTTTCATAAACATAATGATCATTATAGTCCAGACCAAATACACCAAAGACAATCCTAACTTTCAGGTGGTTCCACAACATTTTGTATAGCATGTTGCTGTAATTAAATATCATTAACTCGATTTTGTTATAATAACAGCATCACTATAACCAATAGGCTAATGAACAAAAGATTCAGTCTGTTTCTTATTTCATGGATCTTTAAGCAGTACTCACAGCTTCAAATCTGGAAGCACAAACAGCATGTAGCCTTTAATTGGTTTCAACACCTTAATAAGTCAAAGACGTTCAAGACCAGTAATCACGTTAAATATTCACATTTATCTAAAAAGTCAATTGGAAAGTGAAAAACTCTTTCTTTTGGAATGTATTATGCTGTGGGATGTCAGAGTAAATTAAATTCCTCTCTGCACACTAAAGCATCAATTCCCTTATGGTAATTATCTGCTGGAATGGATGTGTCACTAGAAGGAGTCAGGCATGCTTGACATTTAGCCTCTGTATGTAGAAACGAAGACTAAAAAATAAGATGAGGGAGAGAAATTAATCTCCTGGCCAGGCAGCCATTGAAGAGATCCTGAAGGATAGCGGGTGATTGTCATTGTGTTTGTAACCCGGTTTTGAAAAGGGGACCAATAATGAGATCCAGTCTGTCTGCGACCTTGTGGGAAAGAAGAGGTTGCTGTAGCACCAATACCAACACCCCCTTTGGCAATGAAGAAGCATAACGATAATCCTTATTTTATACTCGGTTTTAGGTGGCTGGATCCTAGATGGGATGGGAACCGAGCGGAAACCTGTAGAGCAAAACCCTTCAGGGCAGAATCACTGAAGTATACAGATTCACAAGTTTTAGGTTCCTATGTGTTCACATATCTGAGTACCAATGTTGAAAAGTAGGCTCAATAGTCACTCTACACCTTAAGCCGACTAAAGAAATCTTGGCATTTCTCCACCTTGGCATTTCTCCAAATACTATCACCACACCATCATCCTGAACATCGTAACTGGATGCATCACGGCCAGGTATGTGAATGGCTCAGCAGGTTGTGCAGACGGCTCAATGCATCACTCTGGCCATGCCCCCCCTATCCAGGATATCTATCAATATCTTTCGTTGGTTGGAAAATCAACCTCATTATCAAGGGCGCTTGACACTTCAGGAAAATGCTATTCAGTCGCCTACCATAGGATGGACAGGTCCTGTATTGAAGCTTAAGACCTCATACAGGTTTGAAGACAGGTCATTCATTTAGCTAGTTAGTGGTTTAACCCTTTTGCTGCCTTCCGTGCCCCTGAACCTATTTATCGGTATCCTCCCTTATGGTTTAACAGCTTAATGACTGACACTGCAGGCGTGAAAGCTCCTGTGTGAGATCCTGTACTTATATTACACATGAATATCTTATTAGCGATGCCAGCATCACCTATAGTTGCTCGCTTGTGGGCAATTCAGGAAGATTTTGTAGATCTTGAAGACTTGAACACAGCTCTGGTTACTAAACTGATTATTGTTGCTACAAAAATACACTACCTTTTAAAGTTTGAGGTGACTTAGAATTTTTTTGTCCATATAATAACATCAAATTGTTCATTAAAATGAAGAAGGAAGGCTATCACTCCATATTGCAACACGATGCCATACCCTGTGGGCAGCATTTGACTGGTTTCAAAACTCATTTAATGTAAGTTTTCATGGAAAACAAGGACATTTCTGTGACCCCAAACTTTTGAACGGTAGTGTATATGTTAATGAAATCTATGCAATGCATTCCCACATGCAAATATTAACTAAACCTTTTATTTTGCTATTCAAAAAATTTGAGTTAATACCAGGACAAAAATCTAATCTTTTTTTTACACATGATAATTGGATAATAGATCAAGATTGTGATGTCAATGAAACATCATATAATTACATTCACAGTACTTTAATTATCTCCTTATCACCAATAACGCCTTGCTATGGTAGTCATCATGTCAGGTAGTAAAGCTTGAGGAAACCCATCCCAGCTTGCATGACTTTCTTATTTTTGCTCCATTTTCTGGTAAATAATTTTAGTGGACAAAAAAGGAACTTTTTTGATCGAACCAACATTTATTGATTTGACAACATGGAAGACATTCTGCTAGGACACTCTAAAGTGCTTTGATTTGTGAGCACCTCGTGAGGATCACGGCTTGGCATACAGTTTTGAAAAGCCAGTTTGATTGTACAGAAAGGAAATTGGAACACGTGGTCAACAAATATAGGCAAGACGACCAATCATGTTCAGGTTGCCATGCTGCGTCATGCTGTTCATCCAATTCCTTCACTTTCCGCCCTGTGCTCATATCGCCAACCAATTCCCCCACCCACTTCAGTAACCTCATTAGGACATGGATAGGGCTCCGATGTTTAGTGCTATTGGAAGCAGTGTAAAATTAAGGGAACATTTTGAGCTAGAAGTTCACACGGGAGTGACTTTTCAGTTCTATCCTTTCTTGTTGTGTAAATATTTTTCCTGTACAGTCCCGATCCCGCAAAAGTAGTCTGTCTGATAAGTATGTGTATCTGTCTGAAAAATATCAGTCCCGTTCCGTGCTCATCTCCATTTGCCCAAAAAATGGTATAGACATGTTTTTGCCTTTACAAACATTGCTTCAAGGGGCCTATGCGCATGCATGACGGTTACAGAAACACCACCACCACCAAGCTGGCACAATAACCAATGGTTCCTGATATACACTATATGCCCAAAAGTATGTGACAACTGACCATCACACCTATATGATCTTGTTGGACATCCCATTCCAAAATCATGAGCATTAATGCAGGGCATTAATGTGTGGCACTTACAGTTAACCAGGACAGAAGTAGTAGGGCGGACATTTCACAAACTAACTTGTAGCAAAGGTGGCATCCTATGCTCAGAACAGGCTGATGACCAAGATGGCAGTTCCCCTTGATGCCAGGAAATGGCGGGATCGTATAATCACAGCCACGGATGTCCGAGGATGAGGGGTTCTTTGGGAGAGGGCACTACCAGCAACTGGATGGTCTCGGAGTGAAAAAGTGCGACCTGAATGGTGATGTCTTTGGTCACATGCATCACTAGCCCAGTACCGAGCGGCTGACCATCCAGGGAATTAATCCTGAGTGGAGGAGTGACAGGGTTTAGCCGAACTCCCAATTGATCCAACAACCGCTGGTCAATGAAATTGCCCACTGCCCCTGAATCCACTAGGGATTCAATCTGCCGAGAGACTTCATTCCTCGAAAGCAGAGCTGGGAGGCTGAACTGTTTCTGGGTAATGTTTTAGAGCGTGGAAACACCTACCCAGGCATGAGCGGCAGGATGTCGGTCCTCACCTCTTGGGGGGCGTACCGGGCAGCCTCTGATGAAATGGCGCTTGAAGCTCTTGATTTTGTCCCCTCCGATAGATGGTCAATAGGGCTGGCTCACTCCATCCACTTCCAGCCGCCACAATGCGGAACTCAAGGGCATAGTCTGTAGCAGGGCGTTCTGCCTGTTGTATCTCATATAATAGATCTCCTGTGGCTCAACCTGAGGCAGAATGGTCGAAAAACTCCTTGTAGAAGTCATGAAACCGAGATTCAGAGGCGAGTTTTGGGCTACTGGCGCCCCATAGGGAAGTGGCCCTATCCAGCGCCCTCCCGGTCATAAGGGAGATAAAGTCCACCCGGTCCTTATCGGTGGTAAAATCCACTGGGTGGTGGTCGATGTAGACACGGCACTGCATCAGGAACCCCTGACATTTCCCCTGAGAGCCGTTGTAATTATTGGCCAGAGCAACAGGAGGAGACGCATGGGAAGAAGCGGTGGCAGAGGAGAGAGGAGACAGGGGGTTCGACTGGCGAAGCAGGTGGCAGTTTGTCAAGTCGTTCTTCCTGTTGGGTTAAGCGACGCTGCAACTCCGCTGAATCCATGTTAAGGGTGAGGTATTCTGTAATGAATATGCAGGAGGGGAAGGTCTGGATTCAAGTGCAGAGCACAGCAGGCTTTATTAGTACACTCCACAGGAGAAGGTAGATGTCAAGGTCAAAAGGCAGGCAGGTGGTCATACACAGGTTACAAAGGATGGAATGGCCAAGGTACAGGTAAGGACAAGGCTACAAACGGAGTCTAGACAGAACGGGCAGAAACGGGTTGGTACACAAAGAGGCCAATAAACTGTAGACAATTCTAACAGGCTTAGTAGAATTGTGGCGAACACAAACAATACCTCACGAAGGCTAAGGTGAACTGAACAGAACTAAATAGTGGAGTTAACACGACACAGGTGGGTAAACAGGTGATTAGAATGCTGGTGATTGTGATCTGATGACTGGGGTGCGTTCAGGTGAATGGGAGAGTGGGGTGCGTTCATGGGAACGGGAGCCAGGTCGAGGACCTGAGCTGGAGGGAGACATCTCATTGTGTTAATTTGTCTAATTACATTGAGCCCCTGAAATAAGAGGACTGCGTATGACAATGGTTGCAATTCCTAGATGTTTCATATAATATTTTTGTTCAACCCCTTGAATTAAAGCTGAAAGTCTGCACATCAATTGCATCTCGCTTGATTCAATTCGAACTCATTGATGTGGCGTGCAGAGCCAAAATTAAGAAAATTGTGTCAGTGACCAAGTATGTCCGGACCTAACTGTTTCTGCTCTGGTCTCCACATGATATGCAGCAGACTTTCTAAAGCACAGAGAAAGCTGGTCAGAAATAAAGCCAGCTAGCTTATGAATGTAAAACAATGTTCTCCGCCTCATATGTAAAAAATCATCTGTTTCCCATAGATAACTAACAAAGTGTAATATCATCATTGCAACAATACAACTACAATACTTTCTAAGGCTGTTGCCATTGATGATGGTCATGTTTGGACAAAGTCCATTGTCGATTAGCTGCTACATTATGTTTTGCTTCGACACAACAAGCCTCAGTATAGTTATCTAGCTTTTTTCAATAGAACAGCAAATACCTACTAGTTACAGTACATGGATTACTAAATCATTACTAAGAATATGGACAATATACAGCTCTGGAAAAAATTAAGAGACCACTGCACCTTTTTCTTTCCTTTCCAAAAATGTCGAAAAGGAAGGTTTTGAGTGAGGAACAGAAGGGTTAAAATTATGAGACCACTGCAAATTGAATGCTTCCGTTCCTCACTCAAAACTTTCCTTTTCAACTTTTTTGGGAAAGAAAGAAAAAGGTGCAGTGGTCTCTTAATTTTTTCCGGAGCTGTATTTGTTTCTGGTCATTATGTAAAGGCTATTTGCATTTGTGACTTTTGGCATGATTTAAGCTGGTTTGCTTTAAAGGCTTAACCAGATTAGATTAATGCCTAAGCTTGCGTCGCTCTTGCTGGTCCAAAGTCATGTCACCACTGATGGTCTGAATCTGACCTGGGACTTTGTTGTCGCTAGCGGCGCAAATCGGTGTTCACTGATAGGGACAGAATTCCTTGGAAAATATACTTGATATACAAAAGAAAACATGCTTTGTTCAGGGGAAGAAGATTCCAGGGATTTTCAGGAAAGTGTGTAAAGTCGTGCTGATGAAAGACATGATAATCCCATCCAGAATGACATTTTTATAACTGGTGAAGTGGAGGGCACAGCACACAAGGACAAAACTGAGGGTCTTCTTGGGATGTGTTCTAAAGCAGAGGGCTTTTTTAATTCAATGTCAAGGGATTTGGCTTGATAAATGCTCCATGCAGCTTCCAATGTTTTGTGCTGCATTGGAACTTGGCTGATGTAAACTGCTCAGAAGACATTACGTGTTATTTGTTTTTGATGCTTTGTTCGCTTAGTATTGGTAGTTAGAAGCAATCAAGTAGTTTGTTTTTACTCTCAATAGCCCAGTTATCCATGAAGTTGTGCTTTGTTGTTGTTTGTTGGTTGTTGTCTTAATTCGCTGCCAGGCTAGTAACTGGCTGCTCTCAATTCTCAGTGTGAGTACTTAGGCTTTCTAGTTCCTTCAAGCAACAGCCACAACCAGCATCTTTTTTAGCAGCAGTGCTGTCGCCTGCAAGCAAGACTGAGAGGAAGGTAAGCTCAGAAGATAATTAACCAGATTTTATTTCTGGACCCAACTGTTGTCTTGAGTATAAAAAAAGTGAAAAAAGTGCTGTCCTCATTGTGAAATGTGTGTATTTCTCATCCCTGTCTGCCTGTCTCCTTGTCATTTCTACAAATACTCCCAATCCCATGGCTGCAACCGTTCCAGTGTTGTGCTCCCAGTCTGAACAACCTGTGTGCAATTCTTGATTTCTGGCAGTGTTTGGAACTGTCGATTCGCTGTAAACAATACTGAGTTCATATCAGCCTATGCTCCAGGCTCCTGACTTTCTGACAAAGACATGGATTACCCAAGAAAATAGTACGACTCCGGCTGCTCTCACTTCATCTGCATGGTGGTGGCACAGGGCTACTCATTTCTTCAAAATGGAGATTCTCTCCCTTCCCTCATGCTCACCTACCTATATACCTCTTTTGAATTTCATGCTGTCAATGCTGCCTTTCCATTAAAACTTAACATTGTTGTTATCTATCATCCAAAAGGTGCTGTTGGTGTCTTTCTCAACATCATGCCCTCTTGACCCTATCCCCTCCTCCTTCCTCAAGACCATCTCAGGAGTACATCTGCCATTCCTCACCTCCTTTATACATAGCTCCCCTTTTAAAGAAAACACACAGACTGATCTCCTTTATGTAACAGAAGCTCTTTGCAATGCCCAAGCTAACTGTTTCTGCTCTGGTCTCATTCTCCTAGATCTAACGGCTTCTTTCAACACTGTGAACCATCGCATTCTTCTTTCCACCTTCTTGGATTTGGGGATCTCAGGTTCTGCACACTCTTGGATTGCTTCCTACTCAGCAGGCCACTCCTACCAGGTGACATGGAAAGGATTGGAGTCTGACGTGCATCCTCTTACTACTGGTGTTCTCCAAGACTTGGTTCTAGATCCTCTTCTCTACACACCAAGTCTCTTGACTCTAACCGGTTCTTTGCATACCAGTCACACAGCAGGCCTGTCTCCACAGCCCATGGGCATAAGATGAAAAAACAGTGAGAGGTAACAATGACATTTGCAGACATGTTGATTCTCTACTCTCTTATCTTAGTCTCGACTCGTCTGCAGATTGCTCTTCACACCCTCAGCACTTTTCCACTCTGCCAGGTGTTCATCATAAACCCAGCAAGCAACCCTGTACGTCCCCTCATTCAAGATAATACACAGAAACAGATCAACCTACTAAATTTCTATAACAATATACTAACATGATTTTTCATTTCAATGCTATTCCAACACCCAGATGACAACATGCCCCTCTGTATGCCTGGCTGACATCTTTGCTTTGATGTTGGCCCACCACCTTAACCTAAACTTTGATCAAAATGAACTGCTCTACCTCCACGGGAAGTCATCATGTGCACAAAAACTTGGCGTGACCCACTGACTGGACCCACTCACTGGATTACTGCAACTCCCTCTTGGTAAAGCTCTCAGCGTGTGCAACCAAACCCATGCAACTCATTCAGAATCTAGCAGCCCGCCCCCCATGTCACCCGCTTCCCCCATGTCACCCGCTTCGTTATACACTCCACTGGCATACAATTAGACCATATATCCGCTACAAGGCCATGGTTCTTGCCTATAGAGCAACAAGTGGAGACTCACCTCCATACTGTCTTCCCTATCTGGGCTCTTCTTTCAGCCATCTCTGGGATCTTTGCTGTTCTGCCCCAATCCATGTAGTCAAAAGACTTCTTGTTCCTGGCACCTTAATGATGGAACCAGCTTCCCCTGGAGGCTAGTATAGCATAGTCTCTGCCCATCTTCAAAAACATCTTGAAACTGAGGGCGATTAGGTGGACAGGCCCAAAAGCCGGTCCACAAACCAAAAGCGGGAAAGAAAAAATAAATGTATGCAGGTTGTGGAAAAGCAAAGTCTGAAAGATGTAAGACTCGGCCACCTTAGCCGCCCATAGCTCTTCTAAGACTCACCCTACTATTCTGCCCAAGGGTCTTCTTGTCTTTTTTTATAATGAGTCAATGTTTACCCCAACAACAGAATAGGTTTTATGACGTTATGACAGGAAATCAGAACACAACAATGTTACAAAGGAACGGAATCCAAACAATGAACGACAAGATACAAAAGGGAAGATAGGACTTAAATAGGGACGTGATAAGGAACACAGGTAAGGGCAATAACAGCAAAGAACAGGTGTCTGTGCTCCAAATGAGGGAGGGAGGCTTTGGATCTCACACCAGGACGTGAGACGCCTTGGGATCTTCTGGGATCTTGAGATCCTCCCCTGTCTTAAACAATGTTTTGCTGTAACACCAAGGTCGATACCAGCTGTTCCTCCATGAACTGAGAAGTGGCACCTATTTTAAAGGAGAGGGAGACAGGTAATTACTCCAACTGGTACCCTGGGTTTTGTCTGATTGCTTGTTATTCACACACCATATGGGGCTGCTGCTAGGTCTTACAATCTGCATCACTAAAACTGTCACAGTGGACAACATGTCTAGGTGTATTTAGACAATAATTTAGTGTTTGGTTGTACGTTCAAACAGCATGTGAAGCATCTGGAGAAAGTAGTTACACATTTTGATAGGATTGAGATCTGGGCTTCATCTTCAACATTCCATAATCCCCCATTGAATTTTTTGAGTCATTTGTTGTCACTTTGTTTTGGATTATTGTCCTCTTGCCAGATCCCCTTGACAGATGGCCTCAGATTCTCCTCAAGAATTCTCTGGTACAATATGGAACTCATAGTTGTCCAAATGACGACAAGTTGGCCAGGCCTTGAGGCATCATAACAGACAAACATAATTTCCTTTTTGCCAAACATGGCATCCATCTGTTGTTGCAGCCAAACAGCTCCACCTTTGACTCACCTGTCCAGAGAACATTGTTCTAGTAGCTTCTTCTTTTCTGACCTTCCATGTAGACCAAGATTGTGAAGTCTCTTTCTGACGATTGGCTCAAATACTTTGAAATTGATTGTGGCAAGACAGGCCTTTAGATCCCTCGATGTTACCCTGTGGTTCTTGAAGGCTTCTATAAGCATTTTCTGCTCTGCTCTTATCCTTAATATGGTGAGACGACCTGTCCTTTGTATATTCCCAGTGGTTGGGATTTTGCTCAGGCATCTATGTTTCCAAATATGAAGAAAAAGAAACCTTTTCAGGGGTGTACTTGACTTTTCACATGGCTGTATTGGTAGTTTTCATGTGTCGTCACAGCATATGGGAACACCCACTTGGCGGGCAACACACAGTCGCATTACATTGCCCACCATCAAGAACTCGACAACTTATACTAGTTATACTTATCATACTAAATGCCAGATAGTTGCAGCTCCATTGGATGTGCTAACCGCATATATATTGTATTTGCAATCATATCTACATGCAATCAGTGTAATGAATGACATGATCTGTTTTCGTCTGCACCGATGCAACCAACTCCAATGGTCTAGCTAACGTTGTGTTAGTGAGGCTAGCCAAACCTCTCGTTAAACATATAGCGTTAGCTAAATTAATAACAAAGTTAATAAATGAGAAAAAGGCACCAATCCAACCTTCTCCAGTGCAACCCAGGCTGTCAATAGTGGGTCATTTAAACAATAGAAATGGTTTACCTGACATTGGGAAAACATTTATATTATTACCAATACATTTGTCACAAGATTCTGTGTTATACTGGCTGTACTACGCTACACAGACCATAGAACCAACAGTAATTTAGGTGAATTAGCACTTAACTTTGCTTTGACAATGAAGAATTTCTTCTCCTTCACCTACCAAACAATTGTGTTATTGCCCAACCCTGATCAAATGTACAGATAGCTCTCTGCACTTTTGTACGCTTTCATTTTGGTAGCAGTGTAAGGGGATGGATTCTCCACAAAGTATATGTACACATCCCCAAAGTTCAGCTCCGGCAGGGATGTCGCTGCTATTAACGATGTAAATAATGCAGTGGGTGCTGTATATGGGTCACAATTGCCTAAGACTTGCAGTATGTTTGCATACCTTTGTTTTTCATGTTTTGTGAGGTGATCTAAACACTCATGGGCTGCAAAAGTAGAAAATTTGACCGACTGGTGCAGTAGCTCCATAGAATTCCCAGTGTTAGCCGCCATTTTTTAACAATGTTTTGCTCGCGACGCTGTCAGAGCAATCACATGACTGAAAACTAGGAACATGCCATTGTCAGATTGTGAGATGCACTTTCCAATGGACCATTGCCTACTTACCAAGGGTGATTGAGATGGCAAAAATGGTAAATTACCTAGTGTCATTAGGCTTAGTGTAGCCAAAGGTGGAGAGACAGGTAGTGTGTTCAGGGAATTGGTGGGTGTTTTATTAACAAAAAGGAGAAGGGTGAGGGAAGGAGTTGAGGGAGAAATCAAAACCAAAACAGTCAAACCCCTTTTAAGCGGAGGCAGTGTCAACTTCTGGAAGGCCTCCCTGTGGGAGTTTGGGAGGAACTGGTGCTGGTGGTCAGCTGAAAACTTCGGCGGCTGCTCTGGCACCCTCCATCTCCTGGCCATCTTCCTCCTTCTCCTTCTTCCAGCCTTCTCTAGCCCGTCTTTCGTTGTTTTGTCCTCCACCCTGAGCTGCTTTTTAGGAGATCTCAAGTACCTCCCCTGAAAAGGTCCCAAGGGGAGGCAGGTTTGCAGGGGCATGTCTGGCCTTGCATCTTCTGGCATCTTCTGGAAGGTACCAGCTGTTTCTGTTAGGGACAGTGGTCCGACGCTGATGTCAAGTTCAAGCTCTTTCATGCACAATATTTTATATGGGCTACCTAATTGTAGGCAATTAAAGTGCCTTTGTAAAGTATTCCGACCCCTTTACATTTTGTAGTTATAGTATGGGGGATAAAGGTAAACCCCTTGGAATGCTACTGAGCGAACAGGTATGAAGATTATTGCAGAGAGAATCTATGACCTATGTGATAATTTAACATCTAATAATCTGACTCCATATTGTTTGTAAACATACGCAATGTTTAACACAAACCATACAGTAAAATTGTGTGTGTTCCTGGGGCTAACAGAAAGTTAATATGCCCACGACTCAGGGATGACTAGACAATTGACATGTGTTCCTGGGCCTTACCAGACTGCTTCGAGAATTCCAGGACTCAGAGACACCAAGTCTGGTCGCTTGGACTTACTCATGTGTGTGTAATTACCAGTAGCCCTAGCATCTTGAGTATGGAGATGAAAGGGGAATGCCGTAGTACTCTATATTCCAAAGTAATACAATTTATTCCAATCAACTAATAAAGTTGCAATATGAAACATAGTTACATACCAACAGGATTCAATGTCCTCCCAACTATCTTAACAGTCTACTAATTATACCATGAGTATTTCAGATACTATAGCACGAGGGTATGCTAGGAGCTTCTTTCAAAGATAGACTCATCTAATAGGATCACCTCACCTTGGCTAAAACAATGAAAACAACGAAACCGGCTTCACACATTTACATATATTCAATTAGCACCATCCAAAGCTAGACCCTTGGTCTTGCAGGATTCTTCATCCAGTAAACATTTACCTGTAACAGCCGACAGAGTTGGGGAGTAACGGATTACAAGGATTACAAAAAACAGTAACTGTAATCCGTTACATCACCAACTAAAATATTGTAATCGGATTACAGATACTTTTGAAAAAAATAATGATTACATTTGGATTACTTCATTTGAAAAAGAATAGGTGCGTGGAATCATTATGACACCGTGCATGCTTGATTTTTTATTTAATGTTTTAAAAACATCGTTATTTGAACCAAAATAACGAGCGCCTTAGTTGTTGTGTATTTGATCATCATGCTCGCAAAGGTGGACACGCATACCAGTTTAGTGACTGATGAAGCGCTAGTTTCATTCTACGAGTGTATCTACGATAATATTAGCCGACCTATTTAAATGTGATTTAGTTATCTACTCGAGGCATGTTTCTCAGAACAATGATAGGCGATAGGCCTACCTCGTGTTATATATATTTCAAGTTTCAAGGTTTATTTGTCAAATGCACCGAACAAAACAGCCAAGAAGAGTTGCACTGAACTGACAGGAAATGTTTTTGAAAATTAGGCAACTATTTGTTAGACAGCTGTAACATGGGGCTGCCTTCAAGATAAAACATTATATGGAATTAAGCACGATATTTAAGGAGAAAAGGTGTGTTGGGAAGCACTCTGCCGAAGGATGATGATTTGCATTTGACGCAACCACCTCAACTCCGTCCATACAGGTAGGCCCATGTGATTCTGCTTGCTTTGCATCTCAAAATATTGCGTTCATTGGTTATCATTGGCTGCTGATGACATTGACTTTAAGCTAAGAGTGCAGGTGTATGACCAAAGTTTATTTCTTTCATTTGTGTTTTGAAAATCCATCGCTGGTGGCCTTAATAATCACAGGTTACGTTCGCGCGGGTAAAAAGTATTTGTGTGCGGATGTTCACGATTGCAAACGTGCATTCGCATGCCTGGGGTTTATGCAACGCTTTTACAATATTGGTGGTTGTGGAGAAAAACTTCAGACTACTGCAGATTTAGTGTACGCGCGAAAAACGGATATCTTGATTTTATACACAACAATGTCAATACACTTTTTGAGAAATTGCCATTTATTTTTCAACAATCTTTTGAAGCTATAAAAACACGAATAAAAAAAAATAACAGAAAAGGCTAACACATCCTTCGATTTTGGGTTATGTTTGGATAAACAGACAGGGTTATGGGATTAATTAGATTAATTGGAACTACTGAAAATCTGACAGACTTTCAGCTGTAATGTAGAGATGTTGCCCAATCATAATGCAGTAGAAAGCAATGGTTTAGAAACCCTTAACAAAGGCGCTGTACAAAGCCCATAAGGTAAAATGCAAATTCCGTTTTTGGCCAGCTATGTAAACTCTAACATTGGTTGATCCTGCAAAAGGTGTTCAACTGGTTATAAATAGGCTATTCCTATTTGTTTTCTAATGCCTCTTAATATCAAAGTAATCTAAAAGTAATTCAAAGTGTTCAGACTAAGTTACTGAATTTGAGTAATCAAAAAGTTACGTTACTGATAACAAATGTGGACAGGTAACTTGTAACTGTAACGGATTACATTTAACCTACCCAACCCTGACAACCGATACATAACACATACAGCATTGAAACCTATTGGAGTGTTCATCCCTTTATGGGATACACATTAAAAGTCCAAACATCAGTGCAGTTAATCCAACGGAAGTCATATTTCTATTTTGTTGAATTGTCCATCCTGGTTTGTCTGTGCAGATGGGGCTACCTTGGCCCCCACCGTGTATGTCCATTCCTTTCAGGAAGCAAATAGGCCCATTGGTGTGAGATTAGGATGTCTCACTGAGTTGAGACGCCAGACAACACAGCACCTTCACAAAAACTTACCAAAACACATCTTTCATTACACTACATTGTGTTAAGGGATAGTTCATCCTAGATCCATATTTGGTTGAAATAACACTTACCTTGAGTTGTTCTTGAAAGGCCATGGAGTCCTTTTTCACAACAAGCCATCATTCAACTCTGTCCCAGCCTGGAATTAGCATTATTAGCATTGTCCAAATTCATGAATTGAAACTGCATCCCGAGCAACACGCTCAATACTGTTCTGATTGCACTGGAAACCTACTCCAAAACAAGCTATTAGAATGTCTCGTAAGAGCAAGCCTTTACAGGTATTAAGACATCAGCACCTAGAGTTTGCTAAACATCATTAGAACTTAGACAAATATACAGCTCCGGGAAAAAATTAAGAGACCACTGCACCTTTTTCTTTCCTTTCCAAAAAAGTTGAAAAGGAAAGTTTTGAGTGAGGAACGGAAGCGTTCAATTTGCAGTGGTCTCATAATTTTAACCCTTCTGTTCCTCACTCAAAACCTTCCCTTTCGACTTTTTTGGAAAGGAAAGAAAAAGGTGCAGTGGTCTCTTAATTTTTTCCGGAGCTGTATATGTAAATTTTTGGACGCAAACAATTGGATTTGGAGTAAAATGACGGATGGTAATGAATAAAATAAAATAACCTAATTTCACCTGTAAAGTATGTTGGTGGATGTGTGATCTTGTGTGATGTTGTGATGCTGTGTTATGATTATAAAGTCCAAGGAAACTTTGTTTGGATACATGACATCGTGTTGTATTATCTATGGTAGTAACTCTGACTGTACACAACGCGACCTCTACTGAACATGTGTGGTTTAGCAACATTGCGCCGTTGAGGATGGCTGCCGTTTTTCGTGCTCCCAACCAACTTTGCGGATTTATTGTTTTATTATTGTTACTAATGTGTAATTTTGCTGCATTTGCAACCGCGTTATTAACATATGACAGACAATCACTATTGGACATCAGAACTGCACTGGAATCGTATTTTTCGCACAGAACATCAAGTTCAACGAACAACCCGGGATAACCTTTTTTGTGCTTACCTGAGCAAGCACCTGGAAAACGATGCCGACGGAGAAAGTGTGGGAAGCGGGGTGGAGTTTTGGTCCGACTGTACCTGCGGGGAAACCGTGCTCCTCTCCCAAGTATTCTCTTAGCGAACGTCCAGTCACTAGACAGCAAGCTGGATGAACTTAGGAGCAGGCTAGCTTTCCAGCGGGACATTAAGAACTGTAACGTGCTGGTTTTCACTGAAACATGGCTGGAGCCCTCAATCCCAGATGTGGCCATTGTTCCGAAAGGGCTATCCATTCATCGGCAGGATCGAACAGCAGAGTCCGGTAAAAGCAGAGGGGGTGGTGTCTGCATCATGGTAAACAACCTTTGGTGTCGGGACGGGGACTGCATTTCTTCTGGATGCTCTCCTGATCTGGAGCATCTTACGATTAAATGTCGCCCTTACTATCTACCCCGGGAGTTTACATCAGTCATTTTAACAGCTGTGTACATCCCCCCCAAGCCAACGCTGGGGCTGCGCTCGATGAACTTTTTCGAGTTATCGATAGGATTGAATGTTTACACCCGGAAGCTGCCTTTATTGTTGCGGGTGATTTTAATGGCGCCAATCCGAGGAAAGTCCTACCGAAGTTAATTTCCTGACACGCGGGAAAAACACTCTTGACAATGTCTACTCTCCATTTCATCATGGATATAAGGCCCTCCCCCGTCCTGCTTTCGGCAAATCAGACCATGCGTCGATACTGTTTCTCCCTGCTTACAGACAGAGGCTAAAACAAGAGAAGCCAGTGACGAGGTCCATTCAACGATGGACGGACGAATCGGATGCCGACTTATGTGACTGTTTCCTCACAACCGACTGGGAAATGTTCCGAGAGGCGTCTGGAGGCAATATCAACGAATACACAGAATCCGTGACCGGTTTTATTAGCAAATGTATCGACGACGTTGTACCATGTACAACTACAAAATCATTTCTTAATCAAAAACAGTGGGTCAACAGTGGTATTCGTGCCATGCTTAAGGCACGGACTGCAGCATTCAACTCCGACAGCAAGGACAATTATAAGAAATCCCGGTATGACCTCAGGAAGGCAATAAAAACTGCAAAAAGCCAATACAGAGTCAAAGTAGAATCTCTCTACCAGGGCTCCAATACCAGGAACATGTGGAGTGGTCTGAGAACCATCAATGACTATAAAGGCTGTTCAGGCAGTGTGGGGGAAGTGCCGGCTTCTCTCCCAGAGGAACTGAACTCTTTCTATGCTCGCTTTGAGAACATCATCCCTGGCATGGACACTCAAATGGACCAGGACGGCTGTCCTTTACAAATGACGTGGGCAGACGTTTGCAAAGCCCTAAAAAGGATTAACACCCGCAAGGCTCCTGGACCAGACAACATCTCAGGCCGTGTTTTCAAGGTCTGTGCAGACCAACTTGGCTGATGTCTTTACTGATATCTTCAACCTATCGCTACGTCAGTCAGTGGTCCCCACCTGCTTCAAAAAGTCCCTCATTGTTCCTGTTCCAAAAAAGAAAAAAGTCCTCTGCATGAATGACTACCACCCTGTAGCACTCACACCAATCATCATGAAGTGCTTTGAGAGGCTAGTTAAAACTCACATCACAGACTCCATGCCTGTAACACTTGACCCGCTGCAGTTTGCCTATAGACATAACAGATCTACAGAGGATGCCATTGCTCTGACCCTCCACTCCGCACTCTCTCATTTGGACAAGAGGAACGCATATGTGAGAATGCTGTTCATTGACTACAGCTCAGCCTTAAACACCATTGTGCCCCACAAGCTAGCGGTGAAGCTCAGGGATCGACCCCTCTATGTGCAGATGGATCCTGAACTTCCTGACGGGCAGACCCCAGGTGGTGCGGATGGGCAACACCACCTCCTTTTCACTGACTCTCAGTACTGACTCCCCCCAGGGCTGTGTGTTGAGCCCACTCCTGTACTCTCTCTTCAACCACGACTGCCTGGCAACCCACGTCTCCAACACCATCGTTAAGTTTGCTGATGACACCACCATCATAGGCCTGATCTCTGACAACGACGAGTCAGCCTATAGAGATGAGGTAAGGTCACTGACTTTGTGGTGTCAGGAAAACAACCTCCAGCTCAATATCAGCAAAACGAAGGAGATGATTGTTGATCACAGGAAGCAGTGGTGGGGAGACCACGCCCCCATACACATCAATGGGTCTGCAGTAGAGAGAGTTCACAACATCCGGTTCCTTGGTGTCAACATCAGCGATGACTTGACCTGGTCTCATAACTCTAACATCTTGGTGAAGGAGGCCAGGAAACGGCTCTTCTTCCTACGCCGATTAAGGAGATTTGGCATGGATTCCAGGATACTCTTCAACTTCTACAGATGCACTATTGAGAGTATCCTGTCCGGCTGTGTCACCGCCTGGTATGGCAGCTGCACTGCCCTCGACCGTAAAGCAATTCAGAGGGTGATTAAAACAGCAGAGCGCATCACAAGGTCTGACCTGCCATCCCTGCAGGATCTCTACACAGAGAGGTATGGGAGGAGGAGCAAACAAATCATTACAGATCCCAGCCACCCATGCCATGGACTGTTTACCAAGCTGCCGTCAGGCAAAAGGTACAGGAGTATTCCGTCCAAAACTAACAGGCTACGGGACAGTTTCTTTCCTCAGGCCGTAAGGCTGCTCAATTCAGGAACCCCTCCTCTCTTCCATCCATAGTCCCATGCACACCTGTCACTTTATATCATGCTCATCTGCCAATCATATCATGCACACCTGTCACTTTTACACTGCACTACGGTTGTACAGTTGTATAGTTATTATTATTTATGTGTGTTTTTTGTGTAGTGTTATTATTGATAGTTTGTGTTATCTTCTTATTTATATATTATAATTACTGTTACTTTTTTAAATTTTAACTGCACTGTCGGGAGTAGGAAAACCAAGCATTTCATTGCCATAACTTGTTATTGCAAATGACAAATAAACCTTTTGAACCTTGAACATGTTATTAAAAACTGTCATGGCAACTGACTTTTCGCAGTGGCTCAGCGGGTAGTATCGCAGACTTCTGTGCAGAACTGCACAAGTTCAAATATTCATGAGCTTTTGAAAACTTTTTCCAATAGAAACACCACTATTTATTTTATTAACCCCCTGAGGACGGACTAGTCACTACTGCCCACGCCTGAGGCGTATTTGGATAACAATTACATAGTATTAGATATTTTCAAAACGATTTGTGATAGAGAGATTCGGTTTTCTTTGCTGTTTTCCTGAGATTCTGCTGAAAACGCAGATGCGCTTTCTGTTTACGTGGCACATTTCCTGGTTGTCGTCATCCTGTCCAAATGCAACCAAACCCTTGTGCACCTGACCAATGGATGGGCTGTTGAGTGACAGCATCCAATGGAAGGTTGTTGCTAGGCAAAATAGTTTCTTTTATCCAATCAGGGGAAGGTATCTGTTATGTATTCGAGCAAATCAAAAGGTTGCGGGATGGGACATAATAAGTTTAGTTTTCTGTATGTGCACAATGACTAGAAGAGGTGGAATCAGTACGTTAGCTTAGCTAGCATGCTAACTTAGCATTTGCAAACATTTTAACATTGTGTCCTTGCGGAACGCTAACGTGTCGAACAGACAAAGAAAAGATATGTGTTTTCAACAGTTTTATAAGTATTATTATTAGTATAAAATGGCAAACCGTAAAAACACTTTTACTAAATGTAGCCAGAGTCCGGTTTTCAAATGCTGGATAGCTGAGTTACCGGACAACAAAGGACGAATGCGAACAACATGCTAACGCTAACGCAAGAACAGTCTGGTAAGTAACATCAAATAACCTATTTATCATGAAATAATGTAATACAAATGTAATCATTATAGATATTGTCTGCTTTGCGTATTTGGAATGGGAGAACTGTTCCACATGGCTGTTTGTGGTCTGATTTCAATGATAAATAGTGAAATAATTATGGGTGTCATAAACATATTGGACTGTATGCACATAAGGTAAATTATTTTATTGTTCTGTTCACATTTATAGTGATACAATGCACATTTGTGTAAGAAAAAGGGTTTGAAAAGTGTTTTTGGAATGGCAGAGTAGTTCCACAAGGCTGTTTGTGGTCTGATTTCAATGAAAAATGGTGTCAAAAACATGTTGGACAAAAGGCAAATTATTTCATTTTTCTGTTCACATTCATTGTGGTGCCTTTTCTTACACAAATCTGCATTGTGTTTGCACAGAACATTTGTATTGGGAGTATCACTCCGTATGGTTGTGTTATGGTCAGAATTCAATTATATATAGAAAAAATCTGATTTTGCTTATGAAATTATTTACTTTATTGTGCATTTTTCCCTAAAACACTACCTTATAAGAACATTAACATGCATGCTTATATTATCTTAGGTTCTTTCAAATCATTTGATGCCAAATAAATGATGATCCATTTACATTACATACTGTTTATAAGCCCAAATATAAAAGTAGTGAAACCCGAAAATTTAAAGCGTTGTCCCCAGAGGATTGAATTATTCCTTTCATTTAGTGCATCATATTGCTCTGCCTTTATCATCCTAAACATTATAATGGATGTATTGAGAAAAAAAAGCATATTGGAAAGTAGTGATGGGCTGTTCCGGTCATTTCGACACACTGCATCGGAACAATGTCTCGAGTACTGATGGGCTGCTATGCACACACGCTCGATACTATTCTGATCGTTTCGACACCATTCGACACTCGGCGTCAGAACACTGTTACGAAACACTTCTGGTCACGTGAGGGCAGGTGTCGAAACACTTTGTCACATGATATTGAACGAAACCAGTGTCGGTTGAGTGTCTGACACCTGACTGTCTCTGGTTTTAAAAACAGAGGTGGCAATACCAACAACTTTGAATGAATTATGTCAATTTGTTGCAAGAGAGACATTTGTGAGATTACTGAGAGATTGTGAGAGTTAGCTGTGCAACAACTGTTTGAAGTTAGCCTGGTTAGTACTAAAGATTTTTTTGTAAAGTGCTTGTTGTAAAGTGCAGGTTTCCACAGTTCTCCGCTGCCTGAGCGCCCTTGTCGATACTTACAAACACTGAGCTCTAATACACAACTTTTTTGACAATTGAACGAGAAACGTTTTGACTATCATTAATTAAAGGGATAGTTCGTCCAAAAACTAAATTTCAGTGACAGTCCTCTTACCCCAAGTTGGTCCTTCAGGCACATAGAGTTATTTTTTAAAACAATCCATTATTTAATTGAGGTTATTAGCATCGTACAAATTCATGAATGGAAAACGTAAGTACCCCTATCGCAAAGCTGCATTGCAAGCAGAAAACTACTCTAAAACACTCTAAACTAAGACAAGAGGTGTTGTTTACCTCAGAGAACATGACGATGTTGTATTCCTCATCCTACAGTTGTTGAGTGACATTCGAATGAGTTGACAGTCATCTCGGTCAGTGGAAAGTCGTTTTCGCCCTCTGCCACTCAGTAGCTTTGTTGTCCACAATGTCTGTTGCTTAACCTTGTTCTTATGAACTGCCGTCTTTGAAATTTTCAGGAGGGAAGCAACCTGACGCTCACTGTATCCCTCTGCCAGTAAAGCCAGAATTGAACACTTCTTTTCCTCACTCAAAGCTTTACTTTTCAGCTCTTTTGTCATGCTGAATAGTTATTTTTATTATTTATTCAAATTACCTTTGAGGTACTACTTGCACTGTTTTTGCCATCCAGCTGGTCCTATTGCAAGAGGATAGTGATGACCACAGCAGTGGTTTTTATACTTTTCCTTGTTAAATTAGATTTGGTTCAGGTAATCACCTAATCAGTACCTCATTAAGTAAAATGAGGTGTGCCTGTGTTGGAATTTAACAGACCCTGGAATGGAATGGCTGCCATACATGTAGAGATGCTGATTTAAGAAAAATAAGGAGTGGTCTCTTAATTTTTTCCAGAGCTGTATATATTATATCTGACTTTGAATATGAGCAATAAAAACATTTTTCGGGGGATATAGCCTTACTTGTTCTAAGCACAATACACAGATGATGAATTAACCAAATAGAAGCTTGGAGAGCAGCTAAAGGGGGCCGATGTTGAACATGTTAATCCCCAACTCTTGCCCAGAATATCCGCAGGCAATGTGTAATTTGTGTATTATAACATAGCAATCGGAAGTATTACTTACAATCTGTCTTGTCTCCTCGGGTGGAACTGGGAAACTTGATGGAATTGCATTTGCCTTTAGTCCTCTTCTAAATGAATGTGGAGCACAATCCTCTGTATTAAAATTTTTCTCGCAAAAAGTGTATGTCTCGTTGGCGAAGTTGCTCCATTGATTCTCCCACAATATGACTCGGGAGAGGCAGAGGTATTGTCCCAATTGCAGAGGGGGTGAATTTAATTAACTCAACATCCACGAGCAGGCAGAAGTCAACATTGATACTTACAAACAAAGGAAATCCAAATGTTTATTTTCAAATCCACCAAATAACACAGCGTCATCCTGCACAATGAAATTCTTGTGACATGGCACACGACATCTACGTAGTAAGAATTTATAAAAATATAAAGCAAAAATATAGCAGTAATATTACATAAGTGTAAACTAGCAGTAATTTTAAAAAAGCTAGGCGAAGCAACCTATCTTTACATAGCTTGTTGAGGTTAAAGTTCACTCTCACCTCGATGATATCACTGCCAAAGAACAGAAGCTGTGTATGGTGGCTATAGCAAATAGTTCTCTAGTACCAGTTTGAATTCAGCCAATTCTGCCGGCTGTTTCGTCAGTGTGCTGTTTAAATAATCGATGCTACCGTGACAGATTACTGAATGTACTTTTAAGTTTTTTGGAGCAGTCTTCCGCTTGCAATGAAGCCTTGGGATAGTGGTACGAAACGTTACCATTCATGATTTCATGAATGCTAATAACACTAATTACAAACTTGGAAAAATGACTCGATGGGCTTTCTGGAATATATTTTGGTAAGTAAATTTTGAGAAAAATGTATGAGAAAAATAAGAAATATGAAAATAAGCTAACCCTTTAAGTAATGGTTTTGTGTATAGAGTCGCTGATTTCTGAGCAAGAATACGCCAGATGAAATCCAGATAATCTTTAGAATTTTTTATTTAAAAAAGCACTATTTATTGTTGTTTCATTTACAGCATCCTATGAAACCCTTTTAACCCACACACCTTTACTGTCCAAAATATTATAAAGGATAAATGGTTAAATGTAGTGCAAAACTGGAATGGCAAAAGCAATGTGGAATTCAAATCCCATATCTACATTTCCCTTTACAATGGGCACACACACCAAACTTGCACCACGAAGTCTATTCCAACAATACGGGAAAATAAGTCTGTACGAACATTGCACATCTGATTTTTTTTTTTTACTTGCAGATGTCTGTGTCGAGTAAGTGTTTTGAGCCTCGACAAAAATGTTTCGATTGTCTCTGTGTTTTGGAAAGCGACAGAAATGTCCTTGTTGTCGAAAGAAAAGCACATTTTTTGTCCATTAAAATAACATCAAATTGATCAGAAATACAGTGTAGACATTGTTAATGTTGTAAATGACTATTGTAGCTGGAGACAGCTGATTTTTTATGGAATGTCTACAAAGGTATACAGAGGCCCATTATCAGCAACCATCAGTCCTGTGTTCCAATGGCACGTGTTGCTTGCTAATCCAAGTTTATCATTTTAAAAGGCTAATTGATGATTAGAAAACCCTTTGCAATTATGTTAGCACAGCTGAAAACTGTTGTGCTATTGAAGAAGCAAAAAAACTGTCCTTCTTTAGACTAGTTGAGGATGTGGAGCATCAGCAATTGTGGGTTTGATTACAGGCTCAACATTGCCAGAAACAAAGACATTTCTTCTGTAACTCATCAGTCTATTCTTTTTCTGAGAAATGAAGGCTATGCCATGTGAGAAATTGCCAAGAAACTGCTGTGTACTATTCCCATCACAGAAAAGAGCAAACAAAATAGAATTAGGGGTGGAAGGCCCCAGTGCTCAACTGAACAAGACGACAAATACATTAGTGTTTACTTTGAAACAGACACCTCACAGGCCCTTAACTGGCAGCTTTATTAAATAGTACCCGCAAAACACAAGTCTCAATGTGGACACAACAGGAAACAATGACCAAACAACATGCAGGGAATTGGGGAAACTAAATGGGGAAGTGATTGGGGAAAACAAGACACGGGTGAGAAGACTAAACTGGACACAGGTGAAAGCAATGAACAATAGGGATCGAAGAAAGAAACTGAACATAGACATAGAATAACTAGAACACAAATAACATAGAAATTAAACTATCGGCATGGCACAAGCCATGTCATTTGTCAAGGATGATGGAGGGAATGAGATGGTCTGGGGGTGCTTTGGTGGTGGGAAAGTGGGCTATTCGTACAGGGTAAAAGGAATCTTGAAGAAGGAAGTCTATCACTCCATATTGCAACACCATGCCATACCCTGTGGTCAACACTTGATTGGAGCCAATTTCCTCCACAACAGGACAATGACCCAAAGCACAGCTCCAAACTATGCAAAAACTATTTAGGGAAGAAGCAGTCAGCTGGTATTCTGTCTATAATGGAGTGACCAGCACAATCACTGGATCTCAACCCTATTGAGCTGTTGTTGGAGCAGCTTGACCGTATGGTACGTAAGTGCCCATCAAGCCAGTCCAACAACTAGAATGCTAAAATTCTGCAAGGCTGTAATTGCAGCAAATGGAGGATTCTTTGACAAAAGCAAAGTTTGAAAGACGCAATTATTATTTCAATTTAAAATCATTATTTCTAACCATGTCAATGAATATATTTCCTATTCATTTTGCTATATTTCCAATTTAAACTAATTTCATATATGTTTTCATAGAAAACAAGGAAATCTCTAAGTGACCCCAAACTTTTTAGTGTAATGGTAATGTATGTGTAACTTCTTTACAAAGGGGAGCAGGACACAGGCACAGAGTAAATAAACAGGTCTAAAATTCAAAGACCTACTCAAATACACAAAAAATGGACCCAACAGGAAACAATGACCAACCAACATGCAGGGAACTGGAGAAACAAAATAGGGAAGTGTTTGGGGTAAAACAAGACATGGGTGAGAAGACTAAACTTTACACAGGTGAAAGCGAAGAACAATAGGGATAAGGAACTGAACATAGAAACAGAATAACTAGAACTTAAACACAACTAATATAGAAATGTAACAATCAGCATGGCACAAGCCATTTCTGACTGTTATAATATGAAAGCTATCAAAAATAAGAAATCAAATGAAAAAATGACATTGACAACAATAAAGAAAAATAGGACAAAACAATTGACTAGGAAAGGGTAAGCCCCTTATCCCATCCGCCCCTTCACACCCAGTTCTCTCCCCTCCATACTGTATCACCCCTCCCAGAATTTCATAACCCCCACCCACAGCAATGTCAACAAGTCCTTAACAATTCTACACCAATATTTATGGAAATAGGACAAATAACATAACTGTTGAGCAATATGCCATCCAAAGAATGATGTGTCACTCAGGGAAGAAGTTTCAGGTAACATTACATGTAACTTTGCCTTAAGGTAGTATAGTATGTGCAAGACTTTAATGGTACCAGATAATGTGTTCAGTTAATTGGGTGTATTGATTTCAAATGAGGCATAACCAGCTGTTGTACTGAGGAAGAACAAAGATACTGATTTCATATGAAAAAAAGTGTGTTGTTTTTTAAGGTGAATTCCAGAAATTTACACGAGTGACTCCCCAGTGGATTTCTTCAAACTCTCCCTATGCACACAGTTCTTGTACATGTCTAATTAATTGCAAAGAACTGAGCCTTTGTTATTAGTGTTCACACTGTTTTCCTATTTCTCTTTCCCTCACTCTTATTACACGCACACACACAGACATATACACACACAGACACACTGGAGCTTAAGAGGACAATGCTAGCAAAAAGTTCACAGCCCTGAAGTCATGAAACCACTCATCTAAATCAGGGAAATTATGCTAATGAAACCTCTTATTATTCTCTGACTCATCCAGAATCAGTCATTGACATCACATCATTACAGATCTATTCAGACATACAGATTGGATGGCATAAAAGGCACGCTCACACCTTCCAAAGTTTCACATATGCTTTGTTGAACGTTTCTCATGTGTTCTTGAGGCATTAGATAGGAATCACAGGTCGCTTGGGATGCAGGAATGGGTTGTGGAGAAACATTGGTAACCATTCTGGATAGGGGTGCAGTGCGTGCATTAGCAGAAGGATTATGTAAACCCTGAGTCATCCTGTGAAACACATTAACACTTAGTTAGTTAGGGTATAAATAACATTCACAGCAGAATGCTAACATGTACACCTTGAGCAGCAAAACTGACCATACATTAACTGTTCCACACCAAAATACAACCAACTGTTATGTTGAATGGGAAAAAGTAATTTACATGGAGTTCACCTGAAGGTACAGTCCTCAATTCACAAACAATGGACAACAATCAAGCTTCCTGAAAGTCTAAAGGGCATTTGATAGGCATCTGAGGAACAGATTCTAATTTAGGAAATGCAATGTTACAGACATTTGAGAAACTATGGTATTACAAAAAATTATGCTTAGAATTTATTCTTAAAGGGCAAGTTCACCCATTTTTACATATGGCGTTATTTTCACTCTTTCTGTGTTAGTAGTTGTTCATGTTAAGTTTATTATCAAATTTATTTATAAATTTATTCAATCAATCAATCAAATTTATTTATAAAGCCCTTTTCACATCAGCAGTTGTCACAAAGTGCTTTTACAACACTACAACAGTAGTGTTGAATTTCAGTGGCTAGGAAAAACTCCCTAAGAAGGCCGAAATTTAGGAAGAAACCTAGAGAGGAACCAGGCTCGGAGGGGTGACCATTCCTCTTCTGGCTGTGCCGGCTGAACATATTAACAGTACAAATTGTAATAATTAATAAATGCATGTGGGCTGAGTCCAGAGCCTATTTAAACCTAGTCCAGGTCAGAAGCATGACCAGATGGACAAGGACAGGGACAACACGGGGGGGGGGGGGTCAGCAGAGTGGCAGCTAAAATTGTCAGCTATCGTCTTGATCTGCAACACAACCAGGAGGACTTTGAATAGGGACAGCAACGAGTCTTTCAAGCCTGGTAATCAGTGGTTTAGAGTGGGAGATTTGTACAGGGTAAAAGGGTTCTTGAAGAAGGAAGACTATCACTCTATTTTGCAATGCCATGCCATGCCATACCCTGTGGATGGTGCTTGATTGGAGCCAATGTCCTCCTACAGCACAACAATGACGCAAAGCACATTTCCCAAACTATGCAACAACTACATAGGGAAGAAACAGTCAGCTGGTATTCTGTCTATAATGTGGCCAGAACAGTCACTGGATCTTGTGGGAGCAGCTTGACCATATGGTAAGTAAGATGTGCACATCAAGCCAATCCAACTTGTGGGAGGTGCTTCAGGAAGCATGGGGTGAAATCTTTTCAGAGTACCTAAACAAATTGACAACTGGAATGCCAAAGTTCTGCAAGGCTCTAATTGCAGCAAATGGAGGATTTTTTGACAAAAAACAAAGTTTGAAGGACAAAATTATTATTATTATTTAAATAATTTTATTATTTAAATTAATTTCAAACTCATTTCATGTATGTTTTCATGGAAAACAAGGACATTTCTATGTGACCCCAAAGTTTTGATTGATAGTGTATGTACAGTGGATATAAAAACACCCCTGTTAAAATGCCACCCAAAAGAATGAGACAAAGATAAATCATGTCAGAACATTTTCCACTTTTAATGTGACTACAATGTGAACAATTCAATTGAAAAACAAACTGAAATCTTTGAGGGGGAAAAATGAAAAATAAAAACCTTACAATAACCTGGTTACATAAGTGTGCACACCTTCCTATAACTGGGGATGTAGCTGTGTTCAGAATTAACCAATAACATTCAAACTAATGTTAAATAGAAGTCATTACACACCTGCCATCATTTAAAGTGACTCTGATTAATCACAAATAAAGTTCAGCTGTTCTAGTAGGATTTTCCTGACATTTTCTTAGTTGCATCTCAGAGCAAAAGCCATCGTCCGCAGAGAGCTTCCAAAGCATCAGAGGGATCTCATTGTTGAAAGATATCAGTCAGGAGAAGGGTACAAAAGAATTGACAAAGCATTGGATATACCATGGAACACAGTGAAGACAGTCAACATCAAGTGGAGAAAATATGGCACAACAGAGACATTACCAAGAACTGGACGTCCCTCCAAAATTGATGAAAAGACGAGAAGAAAACTGGTCAGGGAGGCTTCCAAGAGGCCTACAGCAACATTAAAGGAACTGCAGGAATTTCTGGCAAGTACTGGCTGTGTGCTAC
>JACXGI010000894.1:14775-81543 GCA_016801175.1 Esox masquinongy
ATATATCCCGTGGAGGGAGGTGCAGTTGGCCAGCTGTAGAGGTTCAGCAATCAGATGTGGCTGCCTGTAAGTAGAATAGTAGGATATTTACTTTAAAACTGTATCTTTTTCTCTCAGCTATATGGCAAAATTTGTAGCATAGCAGGATCACTACTGGTGGTCACTATGAAATGCACAAGTTGTCTTCTAGCCTTGTGGAACCAACCTGATCTCACAAGCTCACAGACTCTTTCAAAACAGTATGTAAACAGAATGTAAGCTTGCGAGCTCAAGATGGTTCTAGAAGTCTGGCCGCATTTGGCTTTCAGGCTTTCATATTTTTGGGGTCCTTGTCAAGCTGTCTTAGGAGGCTGTGATGATCCATTCTATGTAATACATTTTAAACAGAGAGTAATATCATGGTCTCATTATTTAAATACCTTTCTTCATTTCGAGAATTTTGATTATGGTGTCCTCCAAGAACTTACGCTTGTTGCACTGTTAAATATGTGCTCAATTAATGTGGTAAATTCATTCAATGCAACGTCCTATGGGCTCTCACTGTATATTACAGCCATGGTTATATTGAGAGCATTCATCCAGTTTTATTGATGACTGAGAATGAGTCCCAAATGGCACCTAATTTCCACTGGACAAAAGTTGTGCACTCAGTTGATAATATATATATAGTAGGCCTGAATTAGTTTACCTCCAATGCAGAGCCCACTTTGGACATGTAAACCTGTAACAATTATTTCCCTTTACTAACAGCTTATTTTCTATTTTGAATTCATTATCCTGTTTGTCATTTAGCAGACAGCTCGCGAAAATAGCCAATGTAGCTGTGTCATTTCTTGGTTGTTAATTAAACATCGACCCAATTAGTTCAATTTTGTGCTCAATCATGTATATCATTGTGAATATATTTTCTATAACAAAAACATTGTTATTAATGGTGGACGGAAACCAAAGTGAAATGTTACTAGTATACGTATATAGATCAGGGGTCAGGGAAGGGGAAATTGGTTTTGAATTAGAGCATAATGTTCTTTTGATTCACTTATTTTTCACATGGGGGACAAATCCCTGTAAGTAACTATGTCATAATGATGATATCCCTATGAAAGAGCCTGCTAGCTGGGCTTGCTTGTTCTTAGCTATTCTCCAGGTCCAGTGTGTTTATTAATTTGATACCTGTTGGCTTCGAAAACAAAGTAAACTGATAAAAGAAATGAAGGAAATGAAGAAGAATGCAATACATTTCTGTCCATATGGAACAAACAGATGTTTCCACTACGAGCCACTATCCATAATCCCACTGTCCCTAATTCTACTATCCATAATCCCACTGTCCTTAATTCCACTGTCCATAACTCCACTATCCATAATCCCACTGTCCTTAATTCCACTGTCCATAACTCCACTGTCCATAATTCCACTGTCCATAACTCCACTGTCCATAACTCCACTGTCCATAACTCCACTGTCCATAACTCCACTGTCCATAACTCCACTGTCCATAACTCCACTGTCCATAATTCCACTGTCCATAACTCCACTGTCCATGATTCCACTGTCCATAACACCACTGTCCATAACTCCACTGATGCTGGCAAACACAGTGTGCTCTGCACACATCCTCTGTGAAATCAAATCATAATGATAGCTACAGTTGTTTCCATGCTGATCTGTGGGACAGGGCAATGCCCGTCATGAAGCAATATGGGACAGCGTGCCCGGGAGCTGGGCTGTTGGCATGCTCCTTGCGCGACTGAGGAACATCGTAGACTGTATATCAAACAATTATTATACCAATATTACCAGTAATTCCTCATGTAGTGTGCTATCCTACTATCTGAAATATGTCTTGGGAGGGAAAAATTTATTTGCCACCTTAGCTACAACGACAACATGTTCAGTTGCCTAGTATGAGATCAACCTATCTTGGCAGCAATCCTTAAGCAACACTGGGGCACGGGTCATAAAGATGTCACTGTGTATCACTGTGCTTCCCAAGGGCAGTAACCTTAGCAACTATAACATCAGCTTTAATGCTAACCAGAATGTTGTTCATAATCTGTATCCCTTAGCAATAGTGCCACCCACTCCTCACAGTTAGAGGGAGGAGAATCTTGGGAGTTGTAGGAATTGACTCAAACAGGCAATTGGGAACATCAGGACAAATCGGTACAATCAAAGTTAGATATCTAGACTCAGACGCCTTTCTGAAATTAGATTTTTAGTGAATTTGTCTGCTATGGACTACTGAAAGCAACAAGCACAGGATTATACACGTAGAGCATAAGTACATTATAAAGGTTTATAATCAGTCATATCATTTTGAGGAATGAATTTTTAGTTATTTTGTTAATCTTTTCCTTCAGAGGAATGAATTGTTAGTTATTTTGTTAAGGATCAAAAAATTAATTTGCTGCACATGTTGTTCCTCCAAACCATGTTTTTTACTTAGTGTAATGGTCCTGAATTCACAAAATACCTGTACAAACTAAACATTCTATTTCATATACTTACTGTATGTCAAGTGAAAGATGTTTTTACCTAAAGCGAAATACAGTCACGCGTGCATAACCAGTTGATGTTTGGGTGGTCCCAAGAACTGAACCCACTGTTTAAGCAACGTAAGCACTATGTGCTACCAACTGTGCCATTTTCTTATTTTACATTTCATCCAAGGAAACATAATTAGCATGATGGTAAGCGGGTTAGGTAGGAAAGAAGGGAATGAAAAATATTTGTGGCATAGTGTTTTAAATGACCTTGTGGTGTATGAAATACTTAAATAATGTTTATCCTTCCAGACGAGATTTCTTTCTTCAGCCAAAGCAGAGCAGAACTATCAATACATAAATAGGTAGAGGGCTGAGAGCAGCTTCACACACCCCTGTCAAATTGTCGCTTTTTAATTTAGCTTCACCGCTGACGGTCAACCCATCAAATTAGGACAAAGAGAATAGCTTTGAAGCTAGCTGTGTAATACTTCTAAAACCTTGAACTAGGTGTCACTCAATCAATACATGCATCCATCCCTGACTGCTTGTCAAAATAACTCCTTCCCCTCTTTCATTTGAAAGTGTATTAGCATGGTAGTGTTCTACTAATGAAATGTTTTCTCCAGGGTCTCCTGCCCTATACACAGAGGTTGTCAGGTAAAATATAAAAAAATCCTATCAGTTTAGGTTTTTTAGAATGCAAATGAGTGCACACCAAAGGCTCTTCAGAGGAGAGATAGTTAATCCAATCACCTTTTGTTTTCAAAACGTTTTGTTTTGTTGTTGTTGAGTTTTTTCAGGTCAAGCTGAGGGTACAGGAAAACACGTCTTTGACTGTCAACAGTAAAACCTTTCTCATGGCGTTCTTCAATGAAAGTGTTGATTTTGTTCTGATTGTTTCCCCAGATATTTTCCTCAAAGGGTTTCCCGTGCAGCCAGGAGAACTGAAGGACAAACTGTTCTTAGTTAACGAGAGTGAAGGAGGATTCTCTAATGAACAGATCACTTCCCTGAGGAGGTGAGGAGGGATTATGTTGAAAAAACAAGTCATGTTGCAGATTACTCTAGAATTTGGATGCAACTACAGTGGTCTGTATGGAGAAAAAAACTGATAGAGCAATATTAAGCAGCCATATAAAGAAATTTTCAAGATTCAGAATGGTGCATGAATAAGCCCAGTGTGGGATCTTGTTGGTAAAACAAGAAATATGGGTCATACACATTTTAGATGAGATAATATTGTGGGGGAAGCTTGTGTATCGGCTCCAACATCTAATGTAGAACCAGACAATCTATAAGAGTACGCATTACATCATTTTATTAATCCTTACGCCGGTGAAATTTCTCTTCATGAAGGTCTTTTAACCATTTTGAGGCTGAGTTGAAATATGTTTTTTTCTGTTTTGTCATTGTAGTAATTGTGAAGTAATCATAAAAGCCTATACACAATAGCTGAGGCCAAACAAAGCAGTTACCTAAAGTTTTGGGATGATGAATTCAAATTAATGAGCTATTTATAAACATTTATAAATGCTTCATTATGTGTTTTAGCAACATTTCCTCCAACATGCCAGTAGTGGTCTAAGGCAGCAAGATGCCCTGACAGGTTTGAGCTTTGACTGTACCAGTTATTGACGTGTAGCTGGGAAGCCCCATTGGCAATGCAAATTGATCAGCATCAACCAGGGAGGTATTGTCAGCAAGGATATCCTAGTCTCAAATATTCTAGTGACTCTCTCAGGCAACTAGTACCCTTGCAGAGGTCAACAGGTGAGTGAGCATTGACTCATGTGACTTTATGGAAGAAAGGTAAGTGTGGAAAAAGGAATTCCGGCTTGGTGTACATGCCAAGGAGGAAGGCGTCCTGCAATCTTCAACTAACCTGAATCTGCAGATGCAGTGACACAGGATTGTATTTACTATTGGATGTAATGATGTTAGGGAATGGAGAAAAGGATGTAGGAACCGGGTGATGTCTTTTTACAAATCATACAAAAATCTATAAAAGTCAATGTGGTGCTTTGCAGAAACTAGATAAATCAAGGAAACAAGATGCACATGAACAGAACGTGACCTGTGTTCAGTACCATGTGTGGCCTGATAGTTTGTTGAACGGATCTCACCACTCTCCGAAAAACCATATGAATGCAACCGGTGCCGGACACGGACGCATACGGACGCATCCTGGGAGTTTCCTCTTGATGGCATATTTTGTGGTAGTTCCTGAGAGCCCTCTGGGACGTGCCAAATTTCCTCAGCCAACTGAGGTTGAAGAGCTGCCGTTGCCCTGTTGCGCCTTCCAAACTACTTTGTTGCGGTTGGACCATTTCTGATCCCATGTGATGTGCACACCAGGGAATGTACGTTTTTTTACCCTATCTGCAGCCATGTCATCAATAAGTAAGCGGGCATGCCATCAGACAACAAGAGGTTCGTGGTTCTGTCCCTGATCAGGTCTTATTCAGTGTAATTAGAAGTTTTATGAGAGCATGTTACATATGGGAAACGTACACAGAAGTAAACCCAATGAAGCTAAGCGAGACGTGGCAAGAGAAGTTATTGTCAGTCCATGAGGCCCAACCAGTAGCCTTTAACAGCGTTCACTCTGATACTACAGAGCAGATGCCAGAACCTTTTAACAGAGCAGACTACTAATGAAACTTTCATTGGCAAGGTATTTGAAGAGACAGAAACTATTGAGTTACTCTCAGGGGTATAACACTGAAAGCCGAGTAAAATGCTTCTTACCTCCGTCACTGCAGTTTACTCAGTGCTTTCCTTCAGTGGTGTTGACCTGCTCAACGAGTAGTGATCTAATGTACCACATTGAGGATTATATTTATTCAATGAAAACATAAAAAATACATTGTAATGTTGCATCACGTATCCTAAGGAATACAATCTGATAGAAACCACTCCCAACAGGGACTGCAATATTAATTACTGGTGGCTATAGCACTACATCTGTACTCCAGCATCACATCCCTGGGCTCATGAAAAAGTGAATGTCTTAGGTTTGGATTTGAAACCCACTCAAATGACAGAGGAAGGTAGAAAAGAGAATTCATTCTCTGGGTTTTTCAGGCTTAGATCTGGGTTCAAACTCAGTGCAAATGAATGAACGGATGGTTCTGGCCTGCATCAATGCTTCCACTGCTTTATAAGAGCTGACAAGGGCCATCAGAGCTACTTGGCTTTTAATCACTCCCCTTTTCTCACTGGAAATCAACTTAGTATGTGACCCTCTCAGAGAAAGCTAGCGGGGTCCTGAATTGCACTCTGACCTAGTGATGGCCATATGAGGCTTCATTACCGTTCTTCTAGCAGCAGGATATTATGCTAGCAGCGCTAACTCAGATTTTCTTTTTCAAAATAAAAGCCATCACTTGAAATATATAAGGCAATATAGTTAGCAATCTTGTCTGTACATTTTATGTTTTAAGTCCGTTCCAATATTGTTCTTGTCTGTTCTTTTTTACAGACTATATTGTTAACTAATGTAAATTTCAATGATGGCTTTTACTGTGATCAAGAGTGCTGCCAGCATAATATCCTGCTGCTAAAATAATGCTAATGAAGCCTCGTTTGGCCATCATTACTCTGACCTATCCCTCTGCAGGGCACTACTTGGCGAAAAGGGTGCCGTTTAGGAGCCCCGAATGTGTCTTTTGAAATGTGTCCGTTGGGTTTAATTTCCTTTAACCTAATGTATTGTAACTAAAAGAAAGTGACTGTGTTCAGTTGTCAGTGCCACAGTGCCGCGCACATGTAGACAGTTGCTAAACATCACCACTACACAGACACAAGCAACATGTTTTTACTACTGGAATAAAACTCCAGCCCATATTGATATGTTTCAAGCTGCTGTTTGGATTTGAAGCGGAAACTGATGTTGTCCTAAGAATCCAGTGGAACCTCTTATGACAATCAAACAGTAATTCATGTAGTAATTCATCTCTTCTGACAAATGACTTCTTTCTTCATAGGTATATTCCTACCCCAGGTGATGTGGAAATGTATCAATCCTGTACGCGGCCTGTATCAGAGCTGCATATTGTGGACCGGTACATGATGGAGGTAAAAAGTGAATATGCCTTTCTAAGACTACTGTAATTGTGTACAAAATCTCACTATCACAGGAATCCTGGAAAAACCTTGGTATGAACCGAACAAGCCTTTCAAAGTCACAAAAATTAAAAAACCATCTGAACAATCGAATGCTGACGGATCCAATTGGTCCCAGTAAATGCCTGATGTCTTTAGCAAGGGGCATCGTACACCTCTGTTTTGCCAAAATCTGTCCAGTTGTTACTTAGGTATTGCATGGATTAACTGGACTCCTGAGCATGTGTACTGAATTTCAGACTCAAAATATAAACATGTGCTTGTTAAATCTCCACTGTGTGGTCAATATTGATGTCCTTGCATATGTTGAGGCTTCTCAATGTTTGCAACATGTTCTGTAACATGGGTACCAAATTTTGTAAGAATACAAATATCCTTGACTAATCTGCAGCATGTATTTAGGTGCCAGACCAAAAATCGCATGAATGTTTATTGGTCAGTAACATTTACGTTTTAGTCATTTAGCAGGAAAATTAAGGTTAAATGTTCTTGTTTACAGAAAGTACAACGAAAACAATATTGTGGTGAGAGACCTTTTGTACTGCATACCAAAGTTTGTGCAGATCAGTCATTCGGTGCCAGAGGAGAAGGGTGTTGTTCACAAAAGTCAATACGGCATTAAATCCATTGTGGTGACATGTATTGGTCCCTGAGGCAAATGTTCTCCTTGTAAAGAGAAGGACCTATGTAAGGATTTTAATGACTCAAGTTCAAAAGGTATAAGGTGGCTGACATGGTAAAGTTGACATTTTAAATCACTTGTTTCAAATTCACTGTCTGGTTACTTGGTGTTTTTTCATTAGACCTCTATGCCAACACGTATAATTCATCCAAGTTTAGTCAAAATCAGACCTGTGGGGTCATTGTGACACATGAAGGATGGATGTACCTACGCACAGAGACGGATCCAACGTCCTCATTCTTAATTTCATATTTGAGAACATCAAGCACATTTTTCGTCGCCCACAAATATTGCAGTGTTGCGTGTGGCTGTGTGAATTTCAGTTGATTTATTTTGTTTTGGCTCCGTATTCCAACACTTTAAAGGTTAAAATGCAGACTGCTTTAATTAACAGTATTATAATATCTGATGAACTCTTCAAAAACGACAGCACCTTTTACACATCGTTGCCCCATTTTAAGTAAATATTAATTTGACCAACAAAATGAGACTTCTTCTGTTTGGTATATACAGTGAGGGAAAAAATTATTTGATCCCCTGCTGATTTTGTAAGTTGGCCCACTGACAAATAAATGATCAGTCTATAATTTTAATGGTAGGTTTATTTGAACAGTGAGAGACAGAATAACAAAAAAATACAGAAAAATACATGTCAAAAATGTTATAAATTGATTTGCATTTTAATGAGTGAAATAAGTATTTGATCCCCTCTCAATCAGAAAGATTTCTGGCTCCCATGTGTGTTTTATACAGGTAACGAGCTCTTAAAGAGAGTGCTCCTAATCTCAGCTTGTTACCTGTATAAAAGACATCTGTCCACAGAAGCAATCAATTAATCAGATTCCAAACTCTCTACCATGGCCAAGAGCAAAGAGCTGTCCTCCATGCAGCTGGGGCTCCATGCAAGAACTCACTTCGTGGAGTTGCAATGGTCATGAGAATGGTGAGGAATCAGCACAGAACTACATGGGAGGATCTTGTCAATGATCTCAAGGCTGCTGGGACCATAGTCACCAAGAAAACATTTGGTAACACACTACGCTGTGAAGGACTGAAAACCTGCAGCGCCCGCAAGGTCCCCCTGCTCAAGAAAGCACATGTACAGGCCCGTCTGAAGTTTGCCAATGAACATCTGAATGATTCAGAGGAGAACTGGATAAAAGTGTTGTGGTCAGATGAGACCAAAATCAAGCTCTTTGGCATCAACTCAACTCGCCATGTTTGGAGGAGGAGGAATGCTGCATATGACCCCAAGAACACCATCCTCACCGTCAAACATGGAGGTGGAAACATTATGCTTTGGGGGTGTTTTTCTGCTAAGTGGACAGGACAACTTCACCGCATCAAAGGGACGATGGACAGGGCCATGTACCATCAAATCTTGGGTGAGAACCTCCTTCCCTCAGTCAGGGCATTGAAAATGGGTCGTGGATGGGTATTCCAGCATGACAATGACCCAAAACACATGCCAAGGCAACAAAGGAGTGGCTCAAGAAGAAGCACATTAAGGTCCTGGAATGGCCTTGCCAGTCTCCAGACCTTAATCCCATAGAAAATCTGTGGAGGGAGCTGAAGGTTCCAGTTGCCAAACATCAGCCTCGAAACCTTAATGACTTGGAGAAGATCTGCAAAGAGGAGTGGGACAAAATCCCTCCTGAGATGTGTGCAAACCTGATGGCCAACTGCAAGAAACATCTGACCTCTGTGATTGCCAACAAGGGTTTTGCCACCAAGTATTAAGTCATGTTTTGCAGAGAGGTCGAATACTTATTTCACTCATTAAAATGCAAATTAATTTATAACATTTTTGACATGCGTTTTTCTGGATTTTTTTGTTGTTATTCTGTCTCTCATTGTTCAAATAAACCTACCATTAAAATTATAGACTGGTCATTTCTTTGTCAGTGGACAAATGTACAACATCAGCAGGGGATCAAATAATTTTTTCCCCTCATTGTACATATTTCTATACTATGTGGTTGGAAAAATACTGTGAAATTTTAAAAAATATGATCATTCCCCATTTATGTAAGAGGTGTTTCAAAAGAACTTCTGAAATGTAAGCATATTTTAGTGGATTAGGGTGACATCGCTAGGTTAATTGTGTTAATCAGAGTTCTAAACTACTCCTCATGTAACGGCTAGTTTTACATTTCCCCTCCCCATTTAGTAAAAGTCTTACTTGGGAATTTATTCATTTTAAGGCATTTAAAGGCTGCATCTGATCTTTTAATTAGTAGCTTTACAAACTTGTATTCATTTGTTCATTGTCCAGGGTAAATCAATCTGCCTGTTAAAGTAATGGTTAAATCCTTAATGTTTGGGGGACAGACTTCTAAAATTCCTTTATTTTTACAATGTTCTTGACTTGTTTTTACAGATAAGCAAAAAAAGGAGAAACAGCACCAATTATTCAGTAAATGTTAATAATATCATGTTATATACATGGAGGTGCAAAAACATGTTTGCATGGTTTATATTTTTATATTTTAGTTTGCTCCATGGCAGTGTGACAAATTCTGTAGAAAAGCCGGTTCAGTTGCAACTCAGTGGAGTTTTTTTTAATGAGAGACTTTGCTGGTGGGCGGTAACATTTAAAATGAAACCCAGCTCTGAATCAAAACATAGGCTGCAAGAATGTATATGTTGTTTCATAAGAAAACACAGCCTATTCACAGAAACATCTGAAGCGGGACAACAGGATTAACCTAAGGCCAAACATATCATACTACAATAATTACATTTTAATGTAAGATGTTGTAGAAATAGATAAGCTCTGGCCATCGTCTAAAAATCCTGTATGGAGCTTTAACATGGGGTGGGTCAATTGTTTTGGGCGGGTATTATATGTATGCCTGTGTAAGTTTCTCATTGGTCAGGATTAACTTCCCTGATATAGGGAGTTATGTACAAAAAGTTAGCACTTTACCCTCACAATCATTGTTTCATTGAATCTGAAGATCTAGGGTAACAAGCCAAACGACAAATAATAATCACTCTAAATAATAATCACTAATAATATCACTCTCCAAAACTATAAAAACGAATCATTGTATGTACTAACAGAGACAGGTCCACAGTAACCCCTGCATATCAAAGTGGTGGACAAAAAAAGCTTTTACAGTCAATGTGCTGTGTGCATGTTTCTAATTTGAGAACCAAAAACTTGTGAATTTGTGATGGAACTTGAAAATAAACTATATTTTAATGGTCCTGAGAAGCTAACTTTTTTCAGGAGTCATATAATTTATGCATCAATGATTGGCATGGTAATAATATGCGTTTCTTCCTTATGGAGTACTGCTATATCCTTATTCACCTTTATTCCCTCTCACACATAATGTATGATGAGGCTTCTCAACACTAGATACACTGTTAAGGAACCCCATCTGGTTGATGATGGGCAGAAGGGATGGCAGATGCTCTAAGGAGTAGGATCAGCCAGACACGTTCTTCAGGAAATGGTACACCGTGCATAGAGATAAGTTAACAGGGAGAGACGTTGTGGCGATAACTAACATCCCAGTCTTTGAGATAACCCAAATGCAAAACAAACAAACTATAGTCAGTATTTTTATTAATAATCAAGCCTTGAAAACTGTATATCACAAGACAAACCATGATATAGCTATATGTAGTGTTTAGCTGAATAATCACAGGGCTCAAGAGATAAGCCAAAACCTAACATTTTTCACTAATCCCACATTAATAAACAAAGGCCCTTGTGTTGTGACGCCTGACACATCTAAGAATGAATCAGACTGTTTCTGTGACAATCCAGAGTGATTTATTAGAGGTTAGCAACCAACCTAAAAGGTCAACCAGGCAGATCGGTCAATCGTTTCAAGGTGTCAAGCCTTCAGATTCACTACTAAATCAGAGTAAACACCACGACATTGCAGGCCTGGGAATCTTCCCTCTTAGATATATAACTGCTCAGGTGAGAGAAGAAGACTTGAAGGTAGTCTTTATGAATAAGGAATATTTATTTCCCATCGTACTGTGCCATATGCAGATCACAGCAGACTGAACGTTATTTAAATAAATCTGAATAATCACATGTAAATAGGATGTGTGATATTGTGTGTGTGTGTGTGTGTGTGCGCGCGCATGTTCGTGTGCGGTTTGTCAACATTCGGTGACTGCATTACTTATACAAGTGACTCCCCCATTAAAGCTGTGCAACATTCCCTACCTGAGCACCAGACTGGACCTGCTACTGACTCTACGAGAGCTGCCCATAAGCATGGAGGATCTGCAGCCGGTGAGTTGACTTTGGATCCGTCCCAATATCAGCATTAGCATATCAACACAAGCACACTGCTTAGCATGACTGGACAATGTTAGACATGCAATGTTGGATGGACATTCTGAGCTGTAGACCATATGGAACTTAGTCAAAGTTAGCCTACTCAGAATTCAGCATCCAGAAACACCTGTTACATTATGCCCGAGCTTGTGTTCTCCCTCTGGTGTGAATTAACAACTCACTGTGACTGTTTTGTTTCTATTCAGGTAGAGCATTCAGTAATAAATTAGGGTAGACTATACTTGAGAATTCACAGTATTTCAAACATCAGGTATGTGCTCAGGATAATGGATGGTATGTATTTTGTTTGCCTTTCAGTGTTATCCTCTATATGTTGACCTTTTCCCCATTTATAGTCACTTGCAGGGCTTTCTAATGATTATATGATTAAGAATTTCCTTTGTTGAAACTTTCTTCTGAAATTGTCATGCCTTAACTTATGTCAATTGTGCATTATCAACATTTTGATTTGCATGAAAATCTTTTCCAGCCATGCAGTCTGAAAAGGTTAATATTGCAATTTAAAAAATATGTATTAAAGAAGAACAGAAATCAATTCTCTAATAAAGAATGTTCATCTTTATTCATCGTGGTTTTAACATGAAAGAAAATGACATCTGGAAAAGTTAGACATAAACAAAACCTTTCTCTTTAAAAGGATCTCAGCTCTTAGAGCAAAACTAAAGTATTTTGTTCCCCCTTTTCATTTGTTGATGGGTAGTTAAATTCCACTCATGAAAGACTTGCCTGAGAGGCACTTTTACATGCCCTTCTACATTTGTAAAAAGCTAATTATTTTTTATCACCATATTCAACAAATAAATGTTCCACCTTAAACCATAATATAGTAAAAGCTAAATGTCGTCCACACATTGTGTAAAAACCTTTTTCATCCGCCTGTCATCTAAATGTACAGTCTGACATCTAATTGCAATTCAGAGACAGTAGCGAAGCATTGATAACACATAATTAACATTTAAGGAAAGGAGTGTGTACTGCATACTGTCTGTCTTGTACTTCACCAGACTTCAGGCCCTAAATATAGTTTGTTGTGATAGTTACCCCTGCCTGTAACACTTCATAATAAGATGACATTTGTTAAGGGTTTGAATAACCTTAGGCTTAGTTAAACATTTGGAAATCCATCATTAACCATTCATCAAAAATCAAAAATATGATCAGTGAGTAGTAGTGCGATCAAAAATATGCAGTGAGTAGTAATTAACCAATATTTTACCCAAAACCTTCTGTATTTTCATGAAAAATTATTTTTAATAGTGGAGCATGAGTTATTTTCTCACTTTTGTTATAATGCATTAGTACTTCCAGGAATAGAGAAAGTTGTTTGTTAAGATGTGTCTTGACCCACATTAGACACTGATATCCTGGCTGATTTAACACATCTGAAATGATTCAATCTTATAATTCCTATGAATATTTAGCCTTTCTAGATTGAATCAACTCACCTACCACTCTCTGTGATTGTCCGTTTATACTTATTGATAACCATATCTGCTTGAGATGGTGAACCAGTGGGAGAGATATAGCGAATGGACAAAATAACTAAACACCTAACAATATCTTAATATTGTTGACTTAATAAGGAGTAGGGCCACACTTTGCATTTCAGAACAGCTCCAATCCTCCTTGGAATGCTGTCATACAAGTCTTGAACTGTGTATAGTGGGATATTGCACCATTCAAGAAGAAAAGCCCCCAGTTCTTTGAGGGATGAAAGAAGTGGAAAATTACTTTTGCGCTTTGCGCTCTATAATTTACCATTAAGGTCGAATGATGTTCAGATCAGGTGATTGGGGAGACCGTGGAAGGCTTTGACGTCATGCTGGTGGTTATAAAACCACTCTTTAATGTGTTTGGCAGTGTGTATGGGGGCTCTCTTACCTGGAATATTGAAACATCCTGAAGGAACAGTCTTTGCACCGTAGGGTGCACATGGTCCTGTAAAATGGCCTTATATTCCTTGACCGTTTTACAACCATGCAGAGCAATCATTGGACCACATGACTTCTCTGAGATAACTGGCCATACCCTTACAGAACCCCCACCATGTTTAACTGTTGGCTGTGGACAGTGTGGGCTGAATGCATCCTTTTGCTGTCTCCAAACTTAAACCCGTTTCTGTAGGAAACTGGGCGAAACATGACTCATCAGACTAACTTTTTGCTATTGCTCAGAGGTCCAGGTTTTGTGCTCCTTACACCAAGTTATGTTTCTTTTGCGTTGGATACAAGTGGTTTCCAAATGGCAGCCCTGAGATGAATTACAGCTTTGTGAAGCTCACAACATATAGTTTCTGTTGAAACTGGGTCACAGAGGTGGTGATTCAATTCTCTGGTAATTTTCAAGGTTGAGATTTTGAGGCATTGCTCAATATCCATTTAAGTGTCCGTCCATCTATGTCGGTCAGCTTCGACTTGTGACTACTGTTCCTCTTTGCTTATGCCATTTGTCAATTTTTAACATATGCTGTCATTTTTTTTTAGACTGTTTCCCTTGACACATTGAATAATTTTGCAGTTTCTGTGAATATTTGTCCTCTTTGGAACTCTGGTAGTTGCCTCATGTTGCACTGACCACTCAAATATAATTGCAAATTGTCATACCTTTTTTATAGCTGACACATATCCACCAATCAGCCATAACATTATGACCACTGACAGGTGAAGTGAATAACACTGATAATCCCATTATTATGGCACCTGTCAGTGGGTGGGATATTTTAGGTAGCAAGTGAACATTATGTCCTCACAGTTGATGTGTTAGAAGCAGGAAAAATGGGCAAGCGTAAGGATCTGAGCGACTTTGACAAGAGTGACTTTGACAAGCATCTCCAAAACTACAGCCCTTGTGGGGTGTTCCCAGTCTGCAGTGGTCAGTCCCAAAAGTATCAAAAGTGGTCCAAGGAAGGAAAAGCGGTGAACCGGCGACGGGGTCATGGGCGACCAATGATGCACGTGGGGAGCGAAGGCTGGCCCGTGTGGTCCAATCCAAGAGACGAGCTACTGTAGCTCAAATTGCTGAAAAAGTTAATGCTGGTACTAATAGAAAGGTGTCAGAACACACAGTGCATTGCAGTTTGTTGTGTATGGGGCTGTGTAGCCGCAGACCATTGAGGGTGCCTATGCTGACCCCTGTCACTGCCGAAAGCACCCTTCAATGGGCACGTGAGCATCAGAACTGGACCACGAAGAAATGGAAGAAGGTGTTTGTCGCTTAC
This sequence comes from Esox masquinongy, assembly GCA_016801175.1. Lineage (NCBI taxonomy): Eukaryota > Metazoa > Chordata > Actinopteri > Esociformes > Esocidae > Esox > Esox masquinongy. The sequence continues at coordinate 29,619 of JACXGI010000894.1, forward strand.
CTGGAGAACACATGGCACCAGGATGGGAAGGAGGCAAGTCGGCGGAGGCAGTGTGATGCTTTGGGCAATGTTCTGCTGGGAAACCTTGGGTCCTGCCATTCATGTGGATGTTACATTGACACGTCTCACCTACCCACCTAAGCATTGTTGCAGACCATGTGCACCCTTTCATGGCAACAGTATTCCCTGATGGTATTGGCCTCTTTCAGCAGGATAATGTGCCCTGCCACAAAACATAAATGGTTCAGGAATGGTTTGAGGAACACAACAAGGAGTTCAAGGTGTTGACGTGGCCTCCAAATTCCCCAGATCTCAATCCAATTGAGCATCTGTGGGATGTGCTGGACAAACAAGTCCGATCCATGGAGGCCCCACCTCTCAACTTACAGGACTTAAAGGATCTGCTGCTAACGTCTTGGTGCCAGATACCGCAGCACAACTTCAGAGGTCTAGTGGAGTCCATGCCTCGACAGGTCAGGGCTGTTTTGGTGGCAAAAAGGGGACCTACACAATATTAGGCATGTGGTCATAATGTTATGGCTGATCGGTGTATACTGCCAAGCAACCTATATATTGTCAATCAACCTAAGGCGACCTCTGGAACTGTGTTTTTAACTGTGACTTAGTTTCTTCACATCTTTACATTTACAGTAGTTGTCACAAAATGTTATATACTCTTGATACCCAGCCTAAAACACATAGAACACGCAAATAAAAGGCAATGAGATGTTGAAATACAGTGGCTGGGACAAACTCAGTATTGAAGGTAGGTAATCAGCAAGAAACCTATAAAGGAGCCATGGTGTAGGGGGTGGGCCGTCCTCTTCTGGTTGTGCTGGGTTAAGTACTTCGCCTTTTTAGGACACATCATTCATAAATGTATTTGCACATTTAGATGACCAGCAGGTCAAAAAATCTGTTTGGGAACCAGTGGAGCAGGAGTCATCAGAGAGATTGTTCCTTGACATATTCAAATGTTCAGGTGGCCAGTGGAAAAAAAGATACCCACAACTCTGGAGAAAATGTAAATGTCAGTTGGCTTTCACAACCAAGAGTTCAAAAATAATCACAGTCATTAAAGAGGGTGAAAAAAGCCACATTCTCACGAGACAATATAAATGTCATTTGGTTTTTCGTAGGTGAATGTTGAGAGGTCAAGACAAAAATAGCACAGCAATCAGATGGGCTGTTGGCAACAAAAGTAGGATTCAGAATGTGTATTAATCTAAAAGGGGGGACGTGCTGTTTTTTTAAATGGTCAATCTGACATTTATGTACCCTCAAATTAAGTGCACAGTATGCACATAGTCAACCCCGCTTTCATTGTATAATTAGTCATTCAAAGTACAGGAATAATGAGCTAAAAAAGGTGGTAAGAGTCCCAATCTCCATTTGTAGAGATTCTATAGATAATTTGTTGAAAGTTTGTTGAACGTACTACTATCTCTAGATAAGAAACCTCTTGGTAAGGTTAGGGTTAGTGTTATGTTTAGAAGAAGTTTTAGGGTAAGGGTTAAGGTTTGTATAAAGGTCAAGGTTAGGGTAATGTTTAGAAGAAGTTTATGAGTAAGGGTTAAGGTTTTGATCAATTTTAGGGTTAGGGTTATGTTTAGAAGAAGTTTTAGGGTAAGTGTTAATGTTTGGACAAAGGTTAAGTTTAGGGTATGGGTTTGTACATTGTTAAAATGATAGTAGATAATCTGTAGAGCATGTACAGACACTTTTGGGAGTTCCAAAATAGTGTTACATTTTTTTTTTCTCCAAATGTTTTGAGTAATCTGGAATTTAATATAGGCTGAAAGTTTTTTAGGCCTAAATCCTTCCGATTTAAAACAATTTGATCTGATTCCACATATTTTTATGTTTACTGTCATGGTCGAGAGGCAGGACTTGAGGCGCAGAGCTGTAGAGAAACATCCTTCTAATACTGTTCTTGGCAAAACTGAACAGAAAACAACAAAAGGAGAGGCAGACCGCAAACTGAAGCATGCACCACAAACACGACTTGCGCAAACACAACTTCCCCTGTCACACTCCTCCCAGGGCGTTGCTGTAAACAAGAATTGGTTCTTAAACAACTTTCCTGGTCAAATAACGTCAAAAATTAAAATGTTAGGGTAGTTTATTTAAACATTAATTAACTAAATTAATTTATTAACAAACAAATTGGTGTTTTGAATAACAAAGTTATGGTCATTTTTTACCAAAGCGGACCCCAAAGGAAGGACACCATGATTTGTCATTCCTGAGATGAAACAGCCTGCTTGTCTATCAGAACAGAACACACTGTATGCCGTAAACAAGGAGAGGGCCTGGTGCTTCTTCTTCTATGTCCCTGAGCAGTGTTAGTCTTTGGGATTCTCTGACATGGCAGACTTTTTAAGCCGGAAACATTAAGGAGGATTTGGCTACCATCTGACAGCCAGGTCGTAAGGGCGGAAAATGAAGAACTCACCGCCCAGGGAGGGAAAGGACACTTCTCCACACTGAAGATGCGCTTGGTGTTTTCTAAACACCATTGGTAGAATGATGAATTTTAGTCAGCTTTGTAGGATCTTCTTTATTCATATACAGTGTTGACTGCTAAGCCATGGCTATTTGTGGATTTAGTGAGATAAAGGAGTTAACAAAATAGGGAAAACCACTAATGAGATTTCTACTAAGAAAGACTTGCTTCTGATCCATGAAAAGTGTGTTGCTATGAGTGTTGGGTGAGGTTGCCCACTTTAATACCTGATTTACATACTCAGCTAGGGGCCTGTTTACATTGAGAGAGAATAAAACCTTAGACATATCTTAGTTTGCATAATCAGTAGAATTTACACCGGCATGTTCAAGACGTACCCGTAGAATTGTGGCTGCTAATCGCGGGCAAATCGAGCAATATATGCGTGCGCACTGCACATAATAGTGCTCATGCTTGCAAAACTCTGGAGGGGCTCTATCAAAAATGGGGCAAACGTCGGAAGGCGGCGCCTCAAGCTATCGATATAAGCAATTTTACACAACAAAACAATGTAACGTCTCGAGTCTTATTCAATATGTCTAGGAAAATGTAGCGTAATGTAAACAAGCTCTGTGTGTTTCTCGTTCTGTTAAGTTTGAGTTCTTCAAACGTGAGCATATGGTACTGGTTTTACCGACATGGGTGGGGTGGGGTTGGTGTGTGTCTGTGGGGTTTCTGAGGGCTGCTCTGTCTTCCCTCCACCTCTCCTTCTCACCTTCCTCCTTATTTTACTTGCAGACCTGGAAATGCTGTCTTGTTGAGATATAATATCCATCCCATTTTCCTTTATTGTTGACATACTATTAATATTGGGCAGAGTACATCTTGTTTCTTAGAATTATTCTGGATTTAACTTACAATTGCTTAAATTAAAACTGCGTAGTTAGAATGATAGCATATAATATATAATGATAACTGCAATGAAATGCTGTAATATAATTACTTTTGGAATGTAACAAAAACACATTTACTTGAATGTGGAAGTCCATCCGTCTGACTGACAGTTGACTTCAAAATCTAAAAGAATCCCATGAAACCTTTCTTTACATTTCTCAGGCACCTCTCTGTACCTTCAGCAACAAAAGCTGGGCAAAGTCACTCAATACAGCACTGACCCAGGGCAGAACTGGTGGCTGCTAGTTCATTAAAGCATGTTCATCATGATGAAAAATGTTACTATAGTACTGTACTATAATTGTGATTAGCTTCTCTATCATTTTAAGTGGCTGGCTCCGGCTTAGAGATGTATAATGGACAAGAGTTCTGTACATTTATCAAAGGTCCTAAATACTGCTTCTTTAAGAACAAAAAAATACACCTAAGCAAACAGTTGATGTAAAATTGTACAAACAAGACCTCTTCAGCAAAACATCCAAAAACAATTACAGATTTCTTGACCTATTCGGTTTTTCAGAGCAGATTTTTTTTTTTTGGTTGCTAGGTAACATGCTGAGATTCAAGGAAACCAAATTAAAATGTAACATTGACAATTAATTTACTCAGCAGGTCAAGCCCAAGTAATTCCACGGTCACGTCCACTAAGACCAAGTCGGAAAGGTTGATATGTTAGACGGACATCTGCTGTGAACAATAGCCTGCATACGCTGTGAGATTACAATGACTTGTCGTGGACTGCTGTTTGTCTTCCAGCTGATTAACCAGAAGATCAGGATGTGCACGCAGTTGTATGGCTCAAGATTGTTTGTCTCTGTGCTTGAGCACATGCTGGCCATCGGCAATTATCTCAACGAGAACGCAGGGAAAGGAAAGGCCAGAGGATTCCGCCTCTCCACCTTAACTAAAGTAGGTGCTCCTCTGCTGTTTGTCTGACTCGTGTTGGAGTGTCTGGTACTAGGCTAATGAGTTTTCTCACCGATGTACACAGAGGTGTCTCCCTCTTCTTGCTGCAATATTGTGTATCACTCCTCCTATCCCTCCTCTAACTGTTCAGATGAATCCAACTCAGCGGGGTCATTCCTAATGAGTGTGTGTGGGTCTGACATACAGATTGTGTCACTGCCTGGCCTCTGCACTGCCCCCGTCAAGTGAAAGTTCTGATTCTGGGAGGTGTAATAAGAGAGCTTGTTCCACTCCAGAAGCCTCTTCCCACTAGACAAAGACCCCCCCCCCTCCCTAAATCAATGGCAGGATCAGGATGATAATATACTACTGTAACTGAACTTTAGAGAAAGCCATAAAGGTTGTGTTTTTATCTTCAGTTGATGATCAATGAATCTCTTTTGGCCTGGTCCTCAGGAGGACACCCCGAACCACAAACTGATAAACAACCTAACCTAGAAAAGTCTATGGAATAAATCCAAATAAAGGATTAGAGGTCTCTTTTGCAATTCAATTAAAATATAAATCACAAGCAACTGCTAGCATTTTAGGAAGATCATTAAAATTTGATCAAAGGTATAAAAGATAATGTTTCTTTTTGTTTAAACTACTTTCCTTCATTAACAGAAAACTTACCACTCCAGAAGTATTTTTTTGTGTTATAACTGTGCTTTCAATAATGCATTAACAGAAAAAGTTTAGAATTATCTTTATTGTGGTGGTTAAAAACTACTTTTATACTTCCAGTAACCTTAAAATAAAGACCCACCCCCCCATAATTTGCAATTTATACCAAGTTTACATATGGTATTGTTTTAAGATGGAGATACTATGGATCATTTAGCAATTTTATGTAGTTTTATTATAAAAACTAATTACACTGAAATTGTCCTTTAATATTGTTTTGCATGAAATGAATTGATAACATGAAATATACTAAACAGATTTTTTATCTCACATAAAGAGAGCACCATCCCACTGCTTCATACAATATAATAGAAATGAGTCCTAAAGTTGTCACACAAGTAAACAGAAGGGTAGAGTAATGTATAACTTAAAAAGTAGAACCTGCATGTGCATATGTAATTTGAAACAGACATAAAAGTGCTGTTGACAGTTAATTATCTACATAAAACAGACATTTCTGTAAAATAATTCAGTCTTTGTTTTCAACGTAGTCACTAATTTAGCATCATGTTTTAAATGACATCTTCTAAACAACCCAAATACCAAGATATTGCACTACAAGATAGGAAAGAACTTCTTTAATTTGAAATATGTCCACTGCAACCATTTCAAAGTTATTTGAGTTATGGGTCCTAAATAAAAGCATTCATTTTTTGTACTATTTAAAGATCTAAGAATAATTTCTGTAATTCTTGAAAATCAGACTGTGTGAGGTTTGGTTTAGAGAAAGTGAGCAATACTCTTATCTGTATGAAATAAAATCACAGTATTTCAAGTGTCATCAGTAATGTAAAATGTGAGCAATAGTTGGCTAAAATAATTGCAAAAGAGTTTTCTAATGATCAATTAGCCTTTTAAAATGATAAACGTATTAGTAAGCACAACGTGCCATTGGCACACAGGAGTGATGGTTGCTGATAATGGGCATCTGTATGCTTATGTAGATATTCCATTGAAAATCAGTCATTTCCAGCTACAATGGTCATTTCCAAAATTAGCAATGTCTACACTGTATTTCAGATAACTTTGATCTAATTTTAATGGACCAAAAATGTGCTTTTCTTACAAAAAACTGGAAATTTCTAAGTGACCCCAAACTTTTGAATGGTAGTGTACATTTAAAACCAGAAAGAAACATAGATGTACATTTAGTAATGCTTCTAAAATCTTAGCTAGATAAGATAGTTTTCCAAACCTTATGAAGGAGGAGCACAAGCAGCTTTTCACAGTGCAGGATTATTCTCCTGAGACTAATGTTTAATTTAAAGTATAGATTATAGAACCTGTGATAACCAGACCAGGGTCAAACGTGTTGTCCCCTGTGGATTTCCGTGTGTGTATTGCTAGCATGGCATCAATGACTCCAACTGTGAGTTGCTGAAAGCAAAACCTTGGCTTTTTCTTTTAACTATCATATTATAGGTTAAAAATCTGTATTTAACCCCAAGGAGTAAGCAGGCTCTTTCTAAAAGACACCCTGCTGAGATAAAGTGGTGATTAGCATTTTTATAAGGACTCAAATTAATTAATTAGAGCAGAGAGAAAGGGAAATGCAAGATTTTTTGGAAGGGTTCCCTATGCCGGCAGAGAGTGTTTACACAGTAGTCCAACACTGCTTATCTGATTTGATTCCTCAGCTTAAATGACTGCCAATCTGGGCCTCTGTCTGTGTTTCTTGCCTTTGACCATGCAACATTAAGTTTGTGTATATTACTTAAACCTGGGTTTTCATCAGTGCTGAAATCAGGAGTAAACCAGGGGTTTCATCAGTTTTTCACCCTCAGCATCTGGAAAGGGAAAAGGAAGATCCTTGAAAGTACTGTATTTCTGATTCTCTCCAAATCCTCGTGGATGTTTCCAACAACGCGCAGGGTGGTGTGCCAGCATGACCTCGCATCTCCTCAGTCATTTTCTGATGGTCTCTTTCTAGACCAAAACCGTGTTTTTTATATTTTATTCATAATAAACTATTTTTATAATGTAGTTTCGCATCACCTACCAATGTCCCTCCATACCCCATAGCTTTCCCAGCTTCGTGGGTCAGACAGGAAGTTCACCTTGCTGCATGCCCTTGTGGAGCAGATCATGTTGCATGAACCCAGCTTGGCCACTTTTCCCCAAGAGTTGGCGGAATTCGAAACTGTCCCTGGAGGTAAGTAATCAAGATTTTGGTCAGAGCCCCGAAAATCTGTACTGTAGGTTTCAATTGAAGCAGTTTAGGTAAATTATTTTTGGTGTTTCTGTCTGTCTGGTCAGCTTCCATTAAAGGGCTCACTGCTGAAATGGATGGTGAGTCTATCAAGTTTCTTATTGTGTTCAATAATGTATCTGTAAAAGCAAGAGTGGTCTTTACGGTGTTGAGATCTAATGGTACAATGAGAACAGTGACTGTGTTTTTTGTACACCTATGTTTCCATTCATCCATTTTCTGCCGTAATAAGCAATTTAGGCTTTCCATGAGTTGCCTAGCTCTTGATTATGATCCATTTAGAAAGTAGGGTTCTAACATTCATATGAATGCACCCAAGCCCTTTCCATGGTTTTAAGTCAGGGTATCAAGGCTAGGAAAATTCCACTAATGCTGAAAATCTCTGGCCTTTTCCAGAAAGAGCCACAGTTGTCCACAGATTCAGCACCACTTGGATTGAACCAAGATGGTGGTGGATTTCTGAGCACTGTGATGTAGTGCCTTAAGTTGCTATGCCACCCAGGATGGAAAGCCTATAATATATCAACTATATGCCATGTCAACTATTATAAGTTTATCTGAAATCTAACCAGAAACCATTTAATTTTTTGGCCTAATTGCATTTTCTCTCCATTCTTTAAACATGCTTGCTCTGTGAGAGACGCAGAGACCAATGTCAACTAGATTTTAAGTAATTTCCATCAATTTATCACAGTATTCTGGTGAACTAGGATATATTTAGCCTCTTAAAAAGTAGGCTAATGACAAAAGAGAAGCTGCATGTATGCCTATTTAATTAACATCTAACATCTTGCTCTGACGAACTCTTTCCGTTCAAGCCAAACCGTACCCACCTGTTACAATATAATGATATTACTTATTTGTTTTTTGCTCTTGAAATGATTTGAGATAATATTAATAGTGCTATAGTTCAATAGTTTATTATTATAATTACTTTTATTAGTTATAATGACTTTTGGCAGAAGACAAACAATGGACATGAGTGCAGATCAGCCACTTGATTCAGGCAGGAGAAGGGAGAAAAAAGGAATTTAAAATAGAGATTTGCTTCAGCGATTAAATATGATGGATAATGACCACACTGTCTCCCTCCAGTTCTCAAGAATGAGTTGCAGAAGGTCATTCAGTACAGGAAAACATACAAGAGAAGAAACCAAGACGGTCAACACCAAAAGTTTTCCAAAGACCTTAAAGTAAGGAAGCAATTTTTTTTTTTTTTTTTTATTCAAATGGGTCTTTTCTCTATTTTCAGTTAATATACAGAATGACATATAGAATATTCCTTCAAATACATGTAGAACTATGACACACTGAATAAATATATATACCTTTTCCCATGTGAGTAGAAAAAAGTTTTCACCTCACGTCTGAATGATAGCTTCAAATGTAATTGAAACCATCATGTGAAAATCTCTCACATGTGAAATTGCACTTTGATATATTTTGTTAGAATAATCATAGGTTATTTCTGATTTCTGAGCCAAATGTTCCATTCCCATTGCAGTCCTCCATGGTGTTGGGTTGTTATAGACTATGTATATACTTGCTGCCAGTAGTGAGAAGCCTTTTAAATGTAACTGCTGAACGTTTACACCTCAGTCCGGGTGACCGATCAAAGAGTCCCAGTGAAAAGAGAAGCTAGCTCTCTGTTTCTACCTGATGTGCATTCTGTTTTCTGATTCGTACTCGTGGTTACGTGGTTCAAAATGTAGAAATAAAAGGTTTAACTAAACTGTGTTGAATACTCATAGGACATTTTGATCTATAGTTTCATTGTTTTGAAAGAGGGTTCTGTTTTCCCCTTTACATGAGTGTAGCTAAGTCAAGTACAGTAGCTAGATTTAATAATGACCAAAAAGCTACAAAGCGAGGAACTTAAATAGGAACAGTGATGAGGAACACAGGTGAGGGCAATAGCAACAAACAGGTGTCCGTGATCCAAATGAGGAAGAGAAGGCGTTGGATCTCACCAGCATGGCAGGTGTTCTGATATTAGATTTATATCAAATAATGAAAAAGCTTAGCAGTATCTCCTCACCAGTCTCTTTTCTCCCTCTCACTCCAGATGGCAATTGAGAAGTACAGCACAGATCTCTCCCTGCTGACAAAGAGGTGTGAGGAGATGATGAAACTCTACAGTGACATATTGGTAATCCCTGAGTTATTCTTTTAATATGCCTCAGAGATAGATGGTTACTTCAGTCCTAAAATATCAAGATGAGCCTTTTTCGTTTGTTTCTTAGCTTATCTCTCTCCACTGTGGAGAATAGGGGAGAGGGGATTGAGTATATTTCAGATAAATCATTTTTCAAGGTAACTTCTACACTGTTAGAATTATTTTCATCTTAAAGGGTTCTTTAAGGAGGGAAAGGATTCTACCAAAACACATTTTAGACACGTTTTTTTGTAAAGCAAAACCTTCAACATCTTAGGAATGGTTTTAGGGAGAAATATGGGAAAAGGATCGGGTTAATGTAAATGACGGGTAGAGTTTTGAACCGACTGCCTCGTCTCTGCACACTCCTAGTAGTAGGTCGTGTGCCTGCAAATTCAGTCTTGGTTCTTGGCCTGAGAATGGGCTATTATATACCGGACGTATAAACCGGAAAATACTTCCTGGTTGAGTTATCACTGTCATGAAATGTAGAATAGCTTGGGGAGACGTGCATCACAGAAAACATCTCAAACCTCTTCTGAAGCTCCTTGCTGCAATCGGCCAAGGCCATAAACATGATTCGGACATCCTGAAAATGGGAGGAGAGTAAAAAAGGGATAATACAGATGGAAGTATAGAATTCTGCTGTATTCGCAAAAAGTGTTTGGTAAGTACTACACTAAAATGTGTAGTTTTTATACTCTGCAGTATTCTTGATTTTCTCTCAGACAGACAGTACCGATCACAATGTGTCACTTGATCCAGATTTGCTTTACAGAATTGACCAAAAATATGCAATGCGATATTCACCAACTTTTGCTGTGGAATCATATATATTTCCTTATATATCCATTTGTCATGTTTGGCATAGGCCTACTGTATGTACTGTGTGTTCCCAGTTGGAACAAAGCAAAACTCAAATAGAACATGTATTTTCAAAGAAAGTAATGCATTTTCCAACCTCCCCCATTTCCAGGAACATAATCCATCATCCCAGTCCTCCTGACTTTGCTGGGTTCTGTGTGAGAGTTGTGAGTCTTGACAGGGTGAAGGGTGAGCCTAAGGCTTGCCAGAAAATTGTGTTATAGTAGGTCCCACAGTAAAATACCTGCACTTCAAACTTTATCCCACCCACCTTTTCACTCGCATATACACACACACACACACACACACACACTCACACACCAATAATGGTGTTCTGCGGCAGGGAAAGAGAGACAGAGAGAGAGAGAGAGAGAGAGAGAGAGAGAGGTACATTGAGGAAGAGAGGAGAGCAGAGACTGACCCTCACACAGCTTATATCTGTGACATTATCAGAACTGTCCCTTTGCTCCCCAGGGGAACAGAACCGCTGCAGTCAGATGGGGAAGCAATGGTAATTTCCTAAACTGTATGGTTAAAAACCTATACTACATGGTTCGAAGCCTTTACTGTATGGTTATAAGAGTGTACCCAGCGGTTAAATGCCTATAAATCCAAAAAATATCCATATGTCTCGCCGTGTTGTTGCTTTAGCCTCTCTGTTGAGTGGCATGTTTTAATGACATACTCGTTGTATTGGTTTGTGATCCTGAAGAGAAAATACCCTAGACATGTATTTATGCCATGGCCACCACTCTATCTCATTTAAGATATTTAAGTCTAGTAATTGCTTCCATGCTCAGGCAGTTTATCAGCTTATTATTACAAATGGAGTTGGCAATGAACTGGAGGTACATTATGCATCCAAACCAAACCAGGAACAACTGTGTTAACCCCAGGAATTAGACAAAGGGTTATTAACTGTGGGTTGCCATGTTAAAGATTATGACCTCTCAAAGAATGAGAGCAAATGAAGGGCTTTGGACTTGGATGTCAAAAATAAAACTCTGTATTATTTGTCTTTTTTCTTAAAGGTTAAATTTGGGGAGCCAAAGGATCAAGATTCACAGGAGCTGTTCGGCTTTGTGTGCCAGTTCATCAACAACTTCAAGAAGGCACATTGTGAGAGCAGATAACAATTTGCTCTTTGAGTTACTATGTATGAATCATGAGATGATGCAAACCCGGTTTATTTTTGCATACTTTGTAACATACATACAGTTTATGGTCAATTCTGTAGAGGGCTTCCAAGAAAGGTGTCTTCAGGTCCCCGAAAAGAAACATTTATGTCATTTAGCAGATCCTCTTTTCCAGGGCAATTTACAGTATTTATTGAGTACATGCATTTTTGTACTGGAAAGTCACAGGCATTATTATAATGATTGTAATTTGGTTGCACCGAGATGCCGCACAATCTGTGTTTTTTTCAGGAGTCCAAAAACCTGTCCTTCTACCAGAATAAATAGCTGTAATTTCTGCTCACAGCTGTGTCTAATACTATGTGTAGGCAGATATATTTGACATTAAAACATTTCTGTTTTCCCGAGACCCTGTTTTTATTTTTAGTCCTTTTGAGTGTGTAATAATGAAATTAAAACAATTCTTCATATTTGCCACATTACACTAACTGTTGAGGATTCCTTGTTTACAAATTGTCTGACGTGGATCGAACATCTTTACTGAGTTGAAGTCACGGTGGTGGGGTTGCCAGTGGGCATCGGCATTGGGGTGGCACAATGCCGATGCCTGTGCGATCCACAGCTGTCTGAGGGCAAGGGAACTGAATCACAAGGAACACACACACTCCATTTGATTACCCAATTCCTCTAAACATGTAAACTCTCTTCACATTTTTGGGGACACAGATCCTCTTTTCCATTACTCCAGGAACAGCCTTCCCTGAGCAAGGACAAGATCTGATGCCGTTTGCCACCATAAATGGATCTTGTTTTTTTCTCGTCCCTCCCTCACTCTCCTGCAATTGATACCTCAGAAGCAAAATGGTCACTGTTAGAAACAGTTTGAAAATACTTTGGATTGATTTTATGTTAGATTGGAGAGAGAGAGCTCATCTGTGTCTGACATTTTAATCAGAGGACAGGAAAAGAAACGCAACTATGGTTAGTTGCTAACTGTGAACCAACAGCATTGTGTACCAGGACCCCACACTGTGTGTCGTTACAAAATGAAATGATACGTAATTTAGTATGCATGATCAATTAAAAATTTGATGAAAATTGCAGGTGAATGAGTAGAATTAGAACATAGAGTGTAAACATTTAATGAAATGTGTTCTTTGTTCCGAATATTATTTTTAATGATATTACAGAGCTAGAAAGACTGGGTTCTTTTATTCTTGCACAGCAAATAAAGCTTGACCATGTTTCAGTGTGTGAGGACCCAGAAACCTCGGTTTAACAGTTATGTGGGAATGTTTCTGAGGATGCCCTATGTTCCTCTTACCACTATAATGTGTAATCCACAGATATTTGGACAAGTGACACTCATTCTGTTGTTTGCACATTCGGTTTGTAATGAAGCAATGACTAAGAGGTTAAAGTACATCGACTGTCATTTTTAATTTGAGGGTATTTACATTCATTGGATTCAGGTCGGCTTATTGACAACCTTTTGGCCCTGAAAATGTCCTTGACTACTTTAGCAATAGGCTGGTTTCATTGTCCTGCTACGTGGGTAAGTGCCATCCAATTAGTTTTCAGGCATTTAGTTGAATCTGAGCAGACAAGATTTTTTTTCTGCAGGCAATTTATGGTATTTTTTGGGCCATCCTAATATTAGTACACTTTATATGTGCAGTATATATATACTGCATATACAGTATATATACAGTATATAAACAGTATATGTATGTATGTATATATACATCCTTTCATATTAATGACTTCAAATACTTAGTCATCAAGAAACCTCAAAGCAAGATGTTCTGCGGTAAGACACAACATGTGTGTAACACTTTGATTCCCACTATCATCATGTGATAAATAATTACAGTATGTGTTTGACAAACATGTTTTGTGTGAGTGGCAGACAGCTCTGTTCCGATTCAAGCTAACAAAACAACGGTGTGTTAATCCCTGGTCAGGTTAATGTTTTTTTTCTAAGACGTTCAGCTTTTATTTAGATTAAAGTTTCTTTTCTGGTGAGCAACCACCTATTAAGAGTATTTCAGTTTCCTAGGGGAAATATTCATCCTTTGAATTAAGGCAAATATAACATTTGATCAGTACCAACACTCCCCTTCTTATGTATGCAGAAAGTGAAGCTACATTTATTTGTCTCTATACTCCATAATTTATAATTAGAGCAATTTAGATGACCAAAACATAATCCAAAACAAGTTTGGAGAATCTCAACCTTGATGCGCCTCAGCATTCAAGGAATAGTTGATCGAAAATTTAACTTTTGACTAAGAAAGAAGCCATTACTCAAGAACTACCATCTGAAAGAACATAGTATACCAGAAAACATGAGTGTAGATGCAGGTCATTTGAGTCCAACTTAGACCTTTGTGGCCAAAACTCAAGGCTGTGTGGTGCAAATCTAGCACTGCTCATACCCATACCCAGAGTACTTACAGAAGAGATTGTATACATTTTCAACCTGGCCCCCAGTGGAAATCAAACCCACAACCTCTGGCATTGCAAACACTATGCTCTACAATCTGAGCTACATAGGACCACAATACAACATTCCTACCATGAAGGTGGTGGCAGCACCATGCTGTAGGGAAGCTTCTAATCAGCAGGGACTGAGCATCTCGTTAAAATTGAAGGAAGAATAGATGCAACACAATCCAGAGAAACACTGCAAGAGAACCTGCTTCAGTTCACAAAAAAACTGAAACTTGGGAGAAAATACAACTTTCAGCAGGACAGTGATCCCAAGCAGGGCTTGGCACCCGCCCGCCTGCCAAATGCGGGTAGAATTTGGCTGTGGCGTGTAACGCAGTCACTCTTACTAGCCACTTTGGCGGGTGACATTCTATATATCTATATATAAGGTTTTTCCTTCATTCAAATCTCACACCCCCTCTGTGTGTTGGCATGGTGAAACATGATTTTGCGCTCATAAATAAAATACTAGTGAAACACTGAAGCTAATGTGACGGTAGGAGGAAACTTTTTCCATATTGGCAGTGTTGCCAGTTGGGGTGTTCCCTACACAATTGGACTATTTTTAATGGGCTTGGGCCGGTCGATTTCTTTTTGGAGTCTGCGGGAGAATAGCAGATTACTGTCAATTAACTCTGGCAACCTTGTCATACACGGGTCCCGATATCAGAGATGAGTAACGTCGGAAAAACAAGTGGATCCTAGTTTTCTTTTACACCCAAGCATGTTATAATGTTTCAATAAAGCTTAATAACCTTAATAACTACATCTAATCCGCATAACATTTTTTAATGTTTCTGGTAACTTCTAGTAGCCTAGAATTACAGATGTTTTTAAAGAGAGATCTCAAGACAAACGAAGATGACTGGTGAAAAGACCATCAGATTAGGGTATGTACTGTCACCAAAAACATTATATTTGCAATATACAGTGTAAAAAATAATATACAATTAACATATTTAAGTCACTAACAATATAATTACATGAACGTGAAGACACTGGATCAGCAACAGCAGCAGAGCCAAGTACAGCTGAAGGAAGTTGAGAGAGGGAGATGAACGATGCGGCGTCAAGGCAAGGATGGAGGAAAAAACAATGCGACAAGGCTGTAATACATACAGCACTGCTTCATTTTTTATGCACGTCTATATTAACAACAACATAGCATAACAACGAAAATAGACAACGATAATATTGACTGTGATTATTAAGCTGATGAGTGATTTCATATTTCTTTTTAAATAGGTAAAATGTTAATAGGCCTGTGTTAAGAATAAATATATTGCTTGTATATTTTGGTTGCTATTAGGGAGGACATTGTAGTGCTATTAGGGAGGACATTGTAATGTTTACTTGAGCATTAGCTGCTCAAGTGGACATGGACAACAGGGCAGAGTTAAATCTATAATACTTGTCTTTTTCAAGTGTGTAGCCAGATATATAAAGTATATCACAGAGGAGCATCTTTGTGTGGTAGTGGGGGTTGGGTTACCACCTTGGTCTAATGTTGAGCCTGGAAAACCATAGTATATATATACAGCTCCAAAAATTAAGAGACCACTGCACCTTATTCTTTCCTTTCCAATAAATTTGAAAAGGAAAGTTTTGAGTGAGGAACGGAAGTGTTCAATTTGCAGTGGTCTCTTAATTTTAACCCTTCTGTTCCTCACTCAAAACCTTCCTTTTCGACTTTTTTGGAAAGGAAAGAAAAAGGTGCAGTGGTCTCTTAATTATTTCCGGAGCTGTATTTATACACCGATCAGCCATTCGATCAGACACCGAACATTATGACCACCTGCCTAATATTGTGTAGGTCCCCCTTTTGCCACCAAAACAGCCCTGACCCGTCGAGGCATGGACTCCATTAGACCTCTGAAGGTGTGCTGTGGTATCTGGCACCAAGACGTTAGCAGCAGATCCATTAAGTCTTGTAAGTTGCGAGGTGGGGCGCTCCATGGATTGGACCTGTTTGTCCAGCACATCCCACAGATGCTCGATTGGATTGAGAGCTGGGGAATTTGGAGGCCACGTCAACACCTTGAACTCCTTGTTGTGTTCCTCAAACCATTCCTGAACCATTTATGTTTTGTGGCAGGGCGCAATATCCTGCTGAAAGAGGCCAATGCCATCAGGAAATACTGTTGCCATGAAAGGGTGCACATGGTCTGCAACAATGCTTAGGTAGGTGATCAAAGTAACATGTCAAAGTAACGTGTCAAAGTAACATCCACATTAATGGCAGGACCCAAGGAATCTTAACAGAACATTACCCAAAGCATCACACTGCCTCCGCTGGCTTGCCTTCTTCCCATAAGCGACGCACACGCACCTGGCCATCCACATGATGTAAAAGGAAATGTGATTCATCAGTCCAGGCCACCTTCTTCCATTGCTCTGTGGTCCAGTTCTGATGCTCACGTGTCCACTGTAGGCGCTTTCAGTAATGGACAGGGGTCTGCATGGGCACCCTGACTGGCCTGCGGCTATGCAGCCCCATAAGCAACAAACTGTGTGTTCTGACACCTTTCTATCAGTACCAGCATGAACATTTTTAGGAATTTGAGCTACAGTAGCTCGTCTGTTGTATCGGACCACACGGGCCAGCCTTCGCTCCCTGCGTGCATCAATGAGCCTTGGCCGCCCATTTTTTTCATACAAGTATTTCCCAGAATGAAACCAATGTCACCTTAAAATAATTGAGTGTCTGTTTCAGCGTTTTAAAATTAAATATGTAACAGAACATAATTTTTATGTACCATTTGTAAATCAGTAACATGAAAGAATTGGTCGGAATACTTTTGCGAGTCGCTGTATGTGTTACTTTTTCACAAGGAGGGGACTAGATACATAATGTGCTTTGTACCTTAACAGTAAAATAGATACGTATGAACAGGCCCTTAAAATGAAATGCGACCTTCCATACTGTCACCACACATTTGGTCTCAATCCAACGTGAGTACATAGCAAAATGTAAATCTATATTCATGGTCCATAACCTTGTTTGTGTCATCACGTTCAAACCGAATATTCAGCCCTTGATATTCAGCCTAACAAAGTGTCCACTGTTGACCTGGTTGTTATGTAGTTCAAGCTTTCAAGAATTTCCGTCTCTCCCTCCCACTGATCATATAACAATTTGAAATGAGAGTATGTCATAGCAGATACTCGGCTTTGATGTTCTTTGTCTGACCATCTCTCTTAGGTTTCTCTAATACTGTCACCAAATGGTTTACCTGTAAATGCAATGGTTTTTACAGTATTAACCAGACGTTGTAAGGACCATTTACTGCAGGGAATGACTGTTGTCTACGTGACCAGTCAATGTACACGGTATTTGCAAGGATAATGGGGCTGTGCAGCATTGTCCTTGTTTACAATATATACATCCCCTCCTTTGTTTTCAATGGGCAATAATTGCCTGTGAGATCTTTTTTTAATCAAGCCCCCCAAGTTATTCTGATGACAAAACATTTTTGTTACTCAAGAATCCCCCATACAGATTGCATTTGTTTAAAATGAATTAATTGCTGCAGTGACTGCTGGTGGAATATTAATAGGATTTGCTTTTCAGAGGCTAAGCAATTATAATAACAGAGGCCTCTCTTCACCTACACGCTAGAGTAGGGAGGTTATAGCAGCATGTCCTAAAAGGGAATATCAATAAATAAAAAAGTGAACTTCTACTGCAGCTCTTACCTCCTTTAAGGGCAGGGGAATATATTTTAACCAAGGGGTTGTAGTATCATATCTAAAGAAATAAAGAGGGTTATAGATTTAGACTCACAGATCAGACACAGACGTGTTTGAATTAGTTATAGTCCAACCAAGACGCCTCCAGACAATAGAGCGTATAGGTTTCTCCCTGTATAAACTGTGTCAATAGGGTCACTAGTGTGGCTTTCTGGTGTTTGATGGTGGAACTGTGCACAGTTGTAGGTCAATGGATGTCTCATCATTATTTGTGGACCTCTACAGTAAGTAGTACTCAACCGTCTGACAGTTATCCAGAAATAGACTATTGGCCTAGATTAGCAGTCCCCAACCTCTCATGTTTTGGTGACCACCAAATTACCATTAAAACACCATTGAGGACCACTATTTCTGAAGTCACATACTTATTTAAATATATGATATCTTGCAATTACTTTTTAGCAGTAAATGTAACATTAAAGGCCAATTATTTTCATTATTATTTTAAACAATTTGCATTGTTGTAAGTAGTATAACACTTTTTATATAAATACAAATATAATTAACAGTACTCACAGCTGTTAATAATATTTGGGAGAAAAAGCACATTTGGGAAGCACTGCCCTAGATTATGTAGTGGCTGTTATTATGTCAAAGAATATTTTTATTCGTTCATCACTGGAAAATCTGATTTATAAAAATGTTCTAATTAAAACAAGTAGCTAATTTCCACTTCTAAAAGTTGATCAAAATAATAATGTCAACCATTCAAGTTGTCAGTGGAATAGTGTGAGATTTCACATTATTCTGTTTAACACATTTAATGACACATTTTCTATTCGCTCTAATTAACCCATTTTCCCGCAATCAAAAACTTCCAGTAACAACTTCAGTGTGATGTTTTTTAATTAAAAGGAGAATATCTTGATACTGACAGATCTAGCATTTTAACATGAGAAATTACAAATGTCAGCTTAGATATTAATCAAGATAATGCTATAAAACAAGAGCATTATGATGCATTACCAGTCCAGAAGGATGGCCATTACCAGATCCCATAGTATACAGCCCTATGTAACATACAGTTATAACAGCAAGTTATACCAAATTATTTAAACTGTAATATTACAGTGTTATTTATAGGAGGGAGGTGTGTCACACTCTGTCAATGACTGAGTTGAGTTTTGTGAAAAGAGGACACAGGAAATTGGGACACTTTAAGCTGGGATCCTAATTTTAACAATTACAAAGTGTTTATTCTACCTGTGTTTTGGTGAAGAGCTTAAGATGGGGTCTGGAGAAATGTAACCACTCTCTAATTCATAGGAAGAGTTATGGCCTGACCATTCAATTTCTTAAAATTTAGATAAAAACATGTTTTGAAGCTCTACACTGTTGTTTAGAAAGGTTGAGTAAACCAGGTTTATAATTTGGATTCTGATGAGAAACGACAATTGGAATGAGGTCAAGGGGCATTTATAGTTCTCTAAAATCAATGGTTATGTATTATTCATTTATAAATACTAAGGATCCCAGGTTTATAACTTTTTCATGTTTCACGTTTTTATTAGAGTATACAGATACATAAGTCAAACAACACAACAACAATGTAACTCACAAGTCCCCACTCAAAATGCAAGAAAAAAGAAGAAATTATACAAAATTCAGAAAAAACAAAATAATATTAGTAGCACAACAGTGTCAATACTAATAATGTATACCTTGACATGTGTACAATAACATAACCAACAATCAATGTCTTTTGTAATGGGGAGAGACACAGGGATTGAAAACTTGACAAGGGTTTGGAGACATGGAGGGCGTTTTATTGACACAAAGAGCAGTGGGAGGGTAGGAGTTAAGGGAAAAATCTAAACCAAATGACAAACCCTTTTTATTAGGAGGTGGTGGTGTCTCTGGGGCGGCCTCCCGGTAGCGTTTTGGGCAGAATGGGTCGTGGGGGGTCGTAATCTAGGTGGTCTCTTCCTCCAACATCTCCTGGCTGTCCGGCATTGCATGTCCACTTTTATTCAACGTCGGCCTCGTCCCCGAACTGCTTCTTAGGAGCACTTCAATTCCTCTCCTGATCCCAATAGGAAGCGGCTGTGTAGGTGTGGCCCTGCTAGCTGACCATGGAATGTTCCCAAACCTGCCAGCCCTCTGTGGGGGTGTTGGGGGGGACCCTGATTCAGGAGGTGGGTGCACGTTCACACCGCATTTTGCAATAAGGAAGTATTTTTTTGGTAAACAATTGGTTTAATTGTAAGACATAATGGGTGGGGCATACCATCTAATGTCTCAATTTTAATTGTGACTTTACACCATAGTTCCCTTCACACTTAAGACCAGGCTCATGGGTACCAACCTATTTATTTATAAGTCACTTATAAGTACTCTACTAACGCCTAATCCTCCTGTGCCACTTATTTCAGTTTGCTAATGCCAATTAACAGAATGAGTTACAAAACACTCATGTCACCTAACTCCTCCAGAAATAAAATAAACAAGTTGATATCTTACAAACGCAGCTGCTGAATCCGCTATTCTTATCTGTGTCCCAGTGTATTCATTTTAATTTACTGTGTGTTTGTATATATTTGCATTCATCCTTTTTTATCTTACATTATTTATGTTGTTCTGTGTACTGTTTTGTCATGCATTTAAATGCTTTTGGCCTGTGACTTACCTGGTTATATTAAAGTTAAATAAATAAAATAAAAATACCCAGTAGCTCATTCCAGGTGAAGTCTGCATCTTTGTTGCATTTCAAAAATCATCACACAAACATGTAACACAAGAGCAGTCAGCATGTTTGACCAAAATAATGACCAAAGGTGATTGAACATTTGTGTTCCTACAAAAACTAACACAGACCATTTCACTTTTATTCATTTGACTCAAGCTTGTGAAAAGTTTAAGCTTTCAACTATTATGAAATATTATGAACATTCTTGAACAGTCTTGTCATCTGTTTTCCACTGTGATGCACACAGGCTTCGTAGGACACATCAACTGTGAATGTTGCGAAATTGAGATTAAAAGCAATGCATGTCTTCTATACTACAATCAGTAATTACTTGATCTTCCTTAACATTTTCATGAACATTCCAGTATCATTTTAATGCATTTCGGTAGCTACAAACCATAAACCAAGATCTTTCAATTTGATATAGCTACTTTAAAAAAATTGAGTGTTATTTAGGTGTATTTAAATAAAATCGTAAATTCTCACCCTACCAGGAAGCTATCCTACAGCTGAGTAGTGCATCAGTGTTGTGTAGTTACTGGCACATTTGGGTTTTAGGCTGGCTACATGTATAACCACCAACTGCTTACGTAAAAAGGGCCTTATAAAATACATTTGATTTGATTGTTTAACCATCAAAAACCCAAAAGATCATTTTTTAGATACCTTGGCGCAAACGTGCCTGCACCCCATAATTCAGCTAATGGTGGAGACCAGGTTGGGCCTAATTGTGGAGGCCAGGTTGGGCCTAATGGTGGAGGCCAGGTTGGGCCTAATGGTGGAGGCCAGGTTGGACCTAATGGTGGAGGCCAGGTTGGGCCAAATGGTGGAGGCCAGGTTGGGCCAAATGGTGGAGGCCAAGTTGGGCCTAATGGTGGAGGCCAGGTTGGGCCTAATGGTGGAGGCCAGGTTGGGCTTAATGGTGGAGGCAGAATAGGAGAGAGCGGTTCCAGAATGTAACTGTGTTTACCTGGGAATGGGAAGCTTTGTCAATACAAGGACTGTGGAACCAAGAAGCGGGATTGAGAACCCTGTCTATCAGTTTGCTTTGACGTGTAGTCTCCTCATACTTGCTTTAGACACTTGAGGTACTCTCCCCCACTCTAAACCACCATGGACTAGCTAATACTATTCCAGTCTCGTTCAGGAAGTAAAGGGGAGGAGGAGAAAAGATGTGTTACTGTTTAAATTCACTCTTGTAAATGTTAGAGGCTGGATTCTACACAGTGCACTTTAAATGCAGCACAGTAACAGAAGCAGCTGTAGTTCAGAAACTACAACAAGCTGAATCAATAGTTGGGCAAAACAGGTCAAATGACAGTATTATATGCTTTCAAATAATTAAATTCTGAAATACAGTATAAAATATGAGAATACAACTCTAATAATGATTTCTTTCCTATAGCTGGGAGATGAGAACACAAATCATAGCGAAAAAAACAATAGATACAAAAAACAATAAAATAAAGTACAGAAGAAAAATAGAATCAAACTAAAAGTTTAATTATTCATGCACTGAGAATCCTTTTAGAGGTATTTCAATACAAATTCAATTGATACACACCATGGTCTTTGTGAACCCCCACCACAACTCATCATCGGGGCGAAGCCCCAGGCCCAAAGGGATTTTCCAGGATGGTGAGGCTTAGCCCCACTGTGGGTCAGCAGTCATACCTACCTATTAAATAAAACCCTATAGACCTCAAAGCAATCTTGAAGTTTACAATTGCAATGGGCTCACAAGGAAACTGGATGTCAAGCAGAAAACCACTGGAGGTGTCAGTATTTAGCTCCTGTCTACTACCCCCCAATCAAGCTTTACCTGTCAGGTTAAGTACCGTAAACCTCTTTCACCCTTCTGGAAACACCCACTCCACCCTAGAACAAAGTTGCAGACAGATATGAGCACCATTCAAATGTTTGTAATGATTGTTTCACTCAGTTCTTGTAGATATTCACAATGTCACTTTTGGGCAACCTCACTAAAGAACCAGCCCAATAACATGCATTAGCATCAACTTACAAAACAATATTAATGCACACAGTCATACTTCTATTATTTGAAACTCAGCAGGGTCACATGCTACAAAGGTTAACACACAGGGATACATGTTCCTTCACACAGCCACTGAGCTCCAGAATTCCTATTGCCATGGAAACATGTTGGAAATGTAGAACGCATCAGGTATTGTTGTCGAAGCTGTGTGAGCAGTACAAATCACTCACATTGCAATGGCACTTGAGATTGGAATGGTGATACATGTTGCCTTGAAAAATTAAAGCATTTGCCACGCGGAGGGGTCTGAAACTTTGTAGTTACATTTAGTTTCCATTCCATTTAATGGATCCATTTAGGCTTGTTCGGATTTCCGTTTCACATACTTCTAGCCTACTACATTTAGTATAATATCAAATTGCGCCACAGAACAATTCTACTTGATGTGAATACATTAACATAATAACACAATGGACTTGCAACAGACATTTTAAGAGGAAAGTGACAGTAAAAAAGTAGAAAAAAAAAGAAGTGCATTTTATTATTTAAGTTTAAAATGTTACTTATGTTATAAAACGATCAATTCTGCTGTTCATTTTGACCGTTTGTTGGAAACGAAGAGTGGACATTTTTCCACTCGGCTCTTCTAACTACAAATTTAAGTGGATCAACACATCTGTGGGTGTGTTCACTCACCTGACACCCTCAGTTAGTTTTGCACGTGCCCAAACCCACTGATGGAATTCCTAGAACACAATGAGACCAGCAAATGCTGTCTGAATGTGCCTCCCAGCTCCCTGGGTGAGGCTTGCCAATTTACATTAACCGTGGGGCTTCCTAGCTACTCATCAGCAAGTGGCACAGTCAATGCTTAAACACATTTCATTTTTCAAATTAGTTTTTCAATAGAACACCCTGGATAGTTTTAGTTCAGCAGAGGAGTGGTAAATCTCAAATGTGCATTTATCGGAGGCAAAAGCACCCGTAACTGCATACTTTCTCCGGGGGTATACCAGAGTATGTTCCATGAAATAAAATAAAAAAGGTTATATAATAACTGGGAAATAAGAGCTTAAGTGACTACAGCTTACAGACTGTAATATCTCCTCCTCCTTCATTGCTTTGGCTCTAGCTGTTCCAGGTTCCGTGTCAGGATGGGTGGAACCAGAACCTGGGCACAGAGGAGAGTACGTTGATGCTGGGTTTTCCACTGACACCCAGGATCCTTCAATTGAAATGACCTTTTTTGCCAACTCTGCAAAGGTTACAGTATAAAGTCAAACTCAGTTTGTTACTCATCAAAATTTGGGGTTTCCCAGAGCAACTATGGTCATTTATGGCATTATTCATGGTATGCACTTCCAAAAAAGGCACAGCTGCAAATACAATCACAGTTGCATGTACAACTGAATACAATCAATGATCTTACCGGATAGCAGGTAAAATTAGACAGGAAGATCCCAAGTAGTGATTAAAAAAATATTACTGAAAAATAATAATATACTGTACATGAATTAGAGCAAATCAGCACTCAATAGTAATTACTGCAATGCATTAAGGTCATAAATACAATCAATACATATTGATTGGTTGGAAACCATTACATTCCTACTAAATAACAATGGCTGATGTCCAAGTATTAATTATTGATTGGATTATAAACATGAACTTATTTCAAAAGGGATCATTCCCCAACAAAAAATAATTAGGTGACCGTATGTTGTTAAAGGAAGGACCATCTATTTCCAGAATTTGACACAACTTTTTGTCTTTTGTAACAGTTGTCCCTTCCCGCCCATCAAATGGCTAATTCACAGTTTGGATGCTGGAAGAAAGAAGTGGCCTACATGAGACATTTGAAGTAACCTAATCTGATCAAAACATTGTGACTGGTTGTGTTTAACCCACACATAGAAAGTAATACTTAAAAGAAAATTGAAGGGTTAGGATCTAGGATGACAAATAGGAACCTGGATTAAAAATGGCAGAACACATTTTCTACTTTTCTGATTAACTGGGCCTGCTAGAAGCACAGGCTTTTGTGGTTACACCACACAGCATATTGTGGAACAATGTGGGAGAATGATGATCTATGAGGGACAGGACATCAATATCAGAAGTAGAAATACAGCCGGCAACTGTGCCTTTATAGAAATGACAATCGGTCAAGAGTGGACCCAAAAATGCCCCAAATAAAATCACAGGACTTATTGCAAAATTAGTCAAATTACATTTTCACTGCATTTTATACTTCACAGAATTGAATAATTGCATTGTGGTGTTGTTGGCTAGTCTCAGCTGGATAATGTAATTGTCCCCAAAAAGGATCAGCTAACCCTCTATGCTGTTGTGAATTTACATGGATTAATTGGTCAGATCTGAATGGTTTTATGTGAATTATTTTTTGTTATTAACCAGTCTAGAAAATATATGACAATATCAACAACATCTGTTGGTAGCTTGATTGTCTTCTCCAGTGAAAAAGGGTACTGAATTTGCAAAAATATTAAGATGAAAATCAACTACCGTAATCACATTAACTATATTGAGGGAACCTGTTTTATACAGTCAAGGCCTGCAGTGTCACAGTTGGCCAAAAAGAAGTTTGACAACCCTCCCTGATTTTGGACTAGCCTCTCCAGTAAATGTCAAACTGTCCCTTAAACACTGATACAGTTCACTATGCTATTACCCTTTAGATGACTCATATCTAATGCCTTTGTGCTGGACATAATTCACTTCACGCACTGTTCAACAATCAAGTAGTAATATATCTCAGAAATGCATATTACAGTTTTTAACATCATGTCCTGAGACATTAGCAGAATATTTAACAATAAATTATAAAATGACACTGACTATGCATGTGCACAGCCTAATCTGCTCTTTTACCACATTATGATGAAATAACTTGTTTGTTTCATAAAAACACAAACTTATCTGCCTTTTTCCCCAAAAAAAACGGATTACAAAAAATACCTCATCTTGAATTCAACCAAAAGCCTAGACCCAACACCACCGAAGAGGAAATGATAGGCTAATCTATAAACATTCTGCCAATATGTTTATCTCAAAATAAAGATAACTGGAATATTAATAAATAAAAATTTGGAAGACTTACCAAACATACACCGATCAGCCATTACATTATGACCACCTGCCTAATATTGTGTAGGACCCCCTTTTTCCACAAAAACAGCCCTGACCCGTCGAGGCATGGACTCCACTAGACCTCTGAAGGTGTGCTGTGGTATCTGGCACCAAGACATTTGCAGCAGATCCTTTAAGTCTTGTAAGTTGCGAGGTGGGGCCTCCATGGATCGGATTTGTCTGTCCAGCACATCCCACAGATGCTCGATTGGATTGAGATCTGGGGAATTTGGAGGCCCAGTCAACACCTTGAACTCGTTGTGCTCCTCAAACCATTCCTGAACCATTTTTGCTTTGTGACAGGGCGCAATATCCTGCTGAAAGAGGCAAATGCCATCAGGGAATACTGCTGCCATGAAAGGGTACACATGGTCTGCAGCAATGCTTAGGTAGGTGGTACGTGTCAAAGTAACATCAACGTGAATGGCAGGACCCAAGGAATCTTAACAGAACATTACCCAAAACATCACACTGCCTCCGCTGGCTTGCCTTCTTCCCATAGTGCATCCTGGTGCCATGTGTTCTCCAGGTAAGCGACGCACACCCACCTGGCCATCCACATGATGTAAAAGGAAACATGATTCATCATACATCAGTCCATCTGTTGGATTGGATCACACGGGCCAGCCTTCGCTCCCCACGTGCATCAATGAGCCTTGGCCGCCCATGACCCTGTCGCCGGTTCACCGCTTTTCCTTCCTTGGACCACTTTTGATAGGTACTGACCACAGCAGACCGGGAACACCCCACAAGGGCTGCAGTTTTGAAGATGCTCTGACCCACGTTTAGCCATCATAATTTGGCCCTTGTCAAAGTCGCTCAAATCCTTACGCTTGCCCATTTCTCCTGGTTCTAACACATCAACTTTGAGAACAGAATGTTCACTCGCTGCCTAATATATCCCACCCACTGACAGGTGCCATGATAATGAGATTATCAGTTTTATTCACTTCACCTGTCAGTGGTCATAATGTTATGGCTGATCGGTGTATAAGCAAATGTAAACATACATTTTATATGTTACATACAGCATTTTAACATCCAAAGAGTGTATTGTGAACCTACAATTTGAAGGAGATACATATAATAAAGAAAAAGTTAGACGTTGACATTTGTAACTAGGCTATCATTTGGCTATACTTGTAGTCGGAATGTGGTGCTGTGGCAAATTTTAGTCCAGTTCAATCCCTAGTTGTAGGTCCACATTTAGATGATCATTTAACTTACTGTATACTTACTTACTTAACTTACTTGCTCATTCTGCAGATGCATCAGTAGTTGCAGAGCACATCAGTAATTATATAGGCTAATTGAAGTTAGTACATAGGTTAATTAGATACAGGTGGTTTTCTTAATTATGTTTTGTTAGAAGAGATTCCGTTCACCTTTGACATCAAAACCCTTCTGTTTTTAGGCTGCTCAGGATCCATCTTTTTGCTAATCTCATGGCCTACGGAGAAGACCAACATGAATATCAAGTGTATGTTGGATTTCATCATGCATATCAAGTATAGAGGTGAGTGTCTCACCTCCCTTGGTAGAATAACTGAGAAACCATGACAAGATATTAGAAATCACCATGGCTCTGCTTCCTTTGTAAGTGCTGCGGGTTAGCTCTAAGCTATGGGCCACACATTTCCGGCATCGGCCCATGATCTTCTGCTGTCGACAGTGTTATATTTATTCTGAGATTATGCTGCAGTATTTGCTAACAGGATAATGATTGTGTCAGCCTTGTGGTCCAGTGACTATTGCGAATGGGAAGAATATCCTGAAATACCCAGATGAATATCCTGAAATACCCAGAATATCCTGAAATACCTCTTCCTGCCTAAGCGAGGCAGCCGGTGGTGTAATGTGAGAATGTGGACCTTATGGGCAGAAGCTGGGTGGACTGGCAGCCTTAATGTGAAGAAACTACTCACACTATTTATGCTTCCGTGGATGGCCGGTTCCAAAACGTTTCCACTGCAGAAAGGAGAAGGCAATTTTCTCCAGAGAGAGAGATGATTCTGGAGTCACTGACACCGTCTGATGTGTGTCAGGTCTGAAGAAACATGGATTACCAAAATCAATGTGTTCTTGTTTGAGTTTTGTAGTTTTGCTTGGACTTCTAAATTAGTTATAAAGGGTAGAACGTTTAAGTATGTTTAATTGTATGGACCTGTTTGACAATTTTCTAAAGTGACTCTCTGTAGAGATGTTTCACTGATCCCATCTGACTAAACTAAATGACTGTATTGTTTTGCTTTGACTTTTATTTTATTGGAAAACATACTGTACTGAGCAAACGTCGTAGGCACCAGGAGAGTAGAAATAAAGCCATGTATTTGGGTAGTAAGTGTTTATTTATGAATATGCAGCACCAGTCAAAAGTTTGGACTTACCCATTCAGAACATACAGCTCCGGAAAAATATTAAGAGACCACTGCACCTTTATCTTTCCTTTCCAAAAAAGTTGAAAAGGAAGGTTTTGAGTGAGGAACAGAAGCGTTCAATTTGCAATGGTCTCTTAATTTTAACCCTTCTGTTCCTCACTCAAAACATTCCTTTTCAAATTTTTTGGAAAGGAAAGAAAAAGGTGCAGTGGTCTCTTAATTTTTTCTGGAGCTGTATATACATATACATATATACACATATATACATACACATATACTGTGAGGGAAAACATTTTTTGATCCCCTGCTGATTTTGTACATTGGCCCACTGCAAAGAAATGATCAGTCTATAATTTTAATGGTAGGTTTATTTGAACAGTGAGAGACAGAATAACAACAAAAAAAATCCAGAAAAACACATGTCAAAAATTTTATATGCATAAAATTTTGCATTTTAATGAGTGAAATAAGTATTTGATCCCCTCTCAATCAGAAATATTTCTGGCTCCCAGGTGTCTTTTATACAGGTAACGAGCTGAGATTAGAAGCACACTCTTAAAGGGAGTGCTCCTAATCTCAGTTTGTTACCTGTATAAAAGACACCTGTCCACTGAAGCAATCAATCAATCAGATTCCAAACTCTCCACCATGGCAAAGAACAAAGAGCTGTCCAAGGATGTCAGGGACAAGATTGTAGACCTACACAAGGCTGGAATGGGCTACAAGACCATCGCCAAGCAGCTTGGTGAGAAGGTGGCAACAGTTGATGCGATTATTCGCAAATGGAAGAAACACAAAATAACTGTCAATCTCCCTCGGTCTGGGGTTCCATGCAAGATCTCACCTCGTGGAGTTGCAATTATCATGACAACGGTGAGGAATCAGCACAGAACTACAAGGGAGGATCTTGTCAATGATCTCAAGGCTGCTGGGACCATAGTCACCAAGAAAACAATTGGTAACACACTACGGCGTGAAGGACTGAAATCTTGCAGTGCCCGCAAGGTCCCCCTGCTCAAGAAAGCACATGTACAGGCCTGTCTGAAGTTTGCCAATGAACATCTGAATGATTCAGAGGAGAACTGGGTGAAAGTGTTGTGGTCAGATGAGACCAAAATCGAGCTCTTTGGCATCAACTCAACTCGCCATGTTTGGAGGAGGAGGAATGCTGCCAATGACCCCAAGAACACCATCCCCACCATCAAACAAGGAGGTGGAAACCTTATGCTTTGGGGGTGTTTTTCTGCTAAGTGGACAGGACAACTTCACTGCATCAAAGGGACGATGGACGGGGCCATGTACTGTCATATCTTGGGTGAGAACCTCCTTCCCTCAGTCAGGGCATTGAAAATGGGTCATGGATGGGTATTCCAGCATGATAATGACCCAAAACACACAGCCAAGGCAACAAAGGAGTGGCTCAAGAACAAGCACATTAAGGTCCTGGAGTGGCCTAGCCAGTCTCCAGACCTTAATCCCATAGAAAATCTATGGAGGGAACTGAAGGTTCGAGTTGCCAAACGTCAGCCTCGAAACCTTAATGACTTGGAGAAGATCTGCAAAGAGGAGTGGGACAAAATCCCTTCTGAGATATGTGTAAACCTGATGGCCAACTACAAGAAACGTCTGATCTCTGTGATTGCCAACAAGGGTTTTGCCACCAAGTACTAAGTCATGTTTTGCAGAGGGGTCGAATAATTATTTCACTCATTAAAATGCAAATCAATTTATAACTTTTTTGACATGCGTTTTTCTGGATTTTTTTTGTTGTTATTCTTTATTTATTCTTAACCTATCATTAAAATTATAGACTGATCATATCTTTATCAGTGGGCAAACTTACAAAATCAGCAGGGGATCAAATACTTTTTTTCCCTCACTGTATATGTGTATGTATATATATGTATATGTGTGTGTGTGTGTGTGTGTATATATATATATATATATATATATATATACAAACAGCTCCGGAAAAAATTAAGAGACCGCTGCACCTTTTCTTTCCTTTCTATACACACACACACACACACACACACACACACACACACACACACACACACACACACACACATATATATATATATATATATATATATATATATATATATATATATATATATATATATATACACACGTACATACATACATACAGATAACCACCTAAACTACCTCAGAGCCAGCAATAGGATGTTGAATAGTGGCTAGAAAAAACACACAGGCTAAAAGAAAGCCTAGAGTGGAACTGGTCTCCATGGGTAGGATAGTACCTTTTGGCTGTGCCGGGTTGAGATTATGAGAGTACATGGCCTTTTGAAGACCATGAATATTTTTTTTAATGGCCCCAAATTATACATGAAAATATTAAATTGTACAAATGACCAGTGAGTCTTATACACCTTCTTCTCAGGAGTATGTGTAAATGTCAGTTGGCTTTTCATAGATGAGAATTTAAAAAATAATCACAGTGGTTATAAAAGGGGCAAAAAATGTAGATCCTCTGGAGAAAATGTAAATGTCAATTGGCTTTTCATAGGTGAGTGTTAAGAGGTTAGGACAAAAATAGCAATGCAACCACTTGGAATGTGTGGAGCAACAGCAGGAGTCATCAGGCATAAACTAGATTAGTAATACAACCAGTTGGCCTTTTAAACAGGGAAAGCTAGCAGTCGTATGTCCATATAAATCTGAGACATGGTCCTAGAGTAATCATTTTAAGTTACAAAGGAATTCAGTCAAAAATATTATTTCATATATGTACAGAATGAAACAAGACATTGAAAAACAATAAAAAAATGTACTATTTGTACTTAAAAGGATTATTAATAATGTATTAATACATTCTGAGAGAAGTCTACTGCTAGTTGTACAGAGATAAAGTCCTAGAGCTTGATTAAGTCTTCCTGCAGTGAGTGAGAGAGAGAGACAAAACGAAAGAGAGAAAGAGAAAAGAGAGAGAGAACAGGGAAAAATTAGAGCGAGCATACCTAAAATCCAACAGGCAGTCAGATAAGACAGGTAAAACACCTGAACAGACTAAACCTGGTCCATGCCTTTCACTTGTTGCTACTGAAGAATGCACAGTTTCCGTATTTACGCTATTTCATTGGCCCTGTGTAGCTATGACACAGAACAAAGCATCCGTGTACAGTGATTTTTTCTTCCCTTTCAACTGAATTTTGTTAAAATTAGAAATGATTGAAATCTAGAGCAAGCTTCTGAATACTTTTTTCAGCAACTGCATCGCCATACATTCTGTCAAACACAGCCCCAGACCATCAAAGGGACTTTCACAGAACACTAACTACCCTGAGACACGGCAGAGGGTAAAATCATAGGCAAACATCTATTCAAAAATGCATCTCAAGTACAATGCTCACATTAGCAAGTAAAAACTGGAGGGAAATGTTTTTCATATTTTGAGCCTAATTTATTTTAGCTTGTTGGCCGTTGTTGTTGCTCAAACTGCAACATCGTACAATGTAATGCTTTGTGGCCATAGCCCTAGACCACTAAATTGACATTGTAAAATATGTTTTATATGTTCATCATAAGGGCGATCAAGATCCAGGATAACACTTGTTTCTGGGGACCTAAAACTAGCATCTCCATTTTGTCCAAGTTTAAAAGTCAAAATCATCTGTCAATCACTTCCTTATGTTTGAGACTAAGGCTTTCCATGTGATTTCAGAGCTTTGCCACTGAAATTTATAGCTGTGTGTCATCTGCATCTGCAGTGAAAATGTACACTGTCTCCAAATTACATCACCAAGAGGTAGTAGCCAAGGAGACTCACAAGCTGGTTCATCACTCAACTAAGCTTTAACACATTACCGTGTTGCACATACAGTATATTGCAGACAGTTGGCTAGGTTGATGGAGGGATCACTTACGGTGGCCTTGTTAAATATTTCCCTTTGAGGAATGGTTGAAATCCGAACATGTTATCTATCTGAAACAAGTCATTCAGAAGGTAATTGGAGTGGGTGAGATTACACTGAGATCACACTAATCAGATGCTAAACAACCTCCTACCTTAATATGGTTGCCTACTTTGAATTATTGGTTCCACATCCTGCTGACACTAGCTGCTACTTGTTGCTAGTATGCTTTCACTCCCAACTTCCCCCTAGCCTCAACCTGTTAGGCTGCACACTGCCTGCAGGTCATTTTATATATGCAAAGCATTATATGTATATATGCAAAGTGTTTTGCTTTGGCAGTGAGTTACCCTAAAAAGAAGAGCACAAATACACTTTAAAAAGATTGCTAGCTCATGTGGTGTTTTCTTTCTGAAATCCCTAAATATGGGCATTTTTCTGGCTATGATTGTGTATCTGAACGGCAGCTACTATCTACAAAGTAATTAATTGCTTTTAACTGCAATATTTCTTAAACTGGATGCATTAATAAATGTAAGTTACACAATGTATTCTGTAAATGTAATGTACACGATGTAAATGTTGACATATGGTTTAAAGGGGGAATCTGGTGTCTAAAATACAAAAAAGCATCCACTATTGGGTTAACAGCTATGGCCTGCAGATAGAGAAATGTAACCACTCTCAAATTCATAGAAACAGCTACGTAGACAATGATAAATCATAAATGACATCCAAATTATTTCATGTTTAATCCTAGATTGACTTTTTAATTACAGAAAGTGATTGTCATATACAATCCCAGATCTTAAATTTGTATACAATCCCAGATCTTAAACATTGTTTCTTGTATACGTATATACAGTACTATATATTGGATAATATAGACTGTTGTATTATAGACTAGAAGTCTTCATCACATCTGAAATGTATATCCGAGCAGAACTGTATCTGTGAAATTCCAATCCAACACACCCACAAGATCCATTTTTGTAATATCTATAATCAACCCGAATGCGATCTGAGGTTGGCCATATCCAATCCGAAAATGTGCCAGAGATGAAGGTTAATAAGATCTAAATTGGGTTTGATATGTATCAGATATGTATCATTTATCTGAAAGAGACAAGTGGTCTGTGTGGTAAGGAGGCACAATGCATCGCACTCCAAAATCTGCTCTCTGTTTTCTTTCTGCAAATCTGTGCACTTTCATTTATTTGTTCTTATTGGTTCTTGGTCACCTCCCTGACAAATGCCCTTCTTGCCCGGATATTCAGTGTGGCGAGACCGCTAGCTCTAGGAAGAGTCTTGGTGGGTTCCAAACATCTTCCATTTCACAATAATGGAGCACTGTTCTCCTGGGAACAATCAATGCTAAAGCAATTTCTTTAGGTACTTCCCCAGATCTATGGGTCTACACAATTCTTTGAGATCTATGTGGATCTCCTTGGACTTCATGGCTTGGTATGGCTCTAACATGCACTGTGAAGTGTGGGAACCTATATAGACCAGTGTGTGCATTTTCCTGCTTCTAACATTCCCCTGCTCATCACGTCATTGCAAAGGATGCATTTCAGCTAAAATTGGCATAGGTTCTGAATACTAATGTCCATAAGATTTCAGATGTTCATTTTCAAAATGTGTACACATTTTTAAAAACACGTTTTCGCTTCATCATTATGGGGTATTGTGTGTAGAATGATGTCAAAACAGATATAACAAATTAAGTTGTAAAAAATTTGAGAAAGTGAAGGAATTTGAATACTTGCGAATACTTGAATACCTTCATGTTCAAATGATTACCATCTAATCATTTGAACATGCATTCACATGACTTGAATCATTATCTGTTAAAAATAACAGTGACCTAATGACCAAGGGCTCACTTCAATCTCAATCACATTGCAGTATTCACTCGGTAGCTCTTTTCTAATGATCAATAAAACTTAACGTACTGTTTTAAGCTACTGTATAAAAATCCCCTGCATATACGCATTTTATTTGTATCATTACCCAATTGGCACCGGACTCCTCGTTAGGTTTCTTTCCTGGTTTCAGACATTTATAGGGAGTTGCCATTATGCTTCAACATCTGCATTGCTTGCTGGTTTGATTTCAAAACAAGTATGGTTATATTAAAAAAAATGATTAATGTGTTGTCTTCTACATGATCCTACAGACAATTTAGTTTTAACTTTCTAACTTTCTAGTTCTGGTAAAAACTGCATAAATACTGTTTTTCAGGATTAATCAAATATGTAAAACTGGTGATTAGAAACTGGTAAAATAAGCTAAACTAATATTAGATTACAAATAAGGGACATTCTTTCAAGCAAAAATAAATAAAGAATTTGCACTTGGTAAATGGACGTGTCCGGACTGTGCGTAGGCATATCACCACGAGGACTAGAATTCATACCGCGTAATTTGGAGTCGCAGAGCACCAACCACTCAGTGCGTCTCTTCTCCAACTGAAGCCCTCATGCCGTCATCTATATCTGATTATTATTTTGCTCACAAACATCATTTGTAGAGAAAATGGGAAGAAAAGAAAATAATCTGGATTGTCATTTCGATCAGTGGTCAAGATCTGAAGATCTATGTTGTTAAAAACAAGTCGTCGGTTTCTTTCACCAACGTAGCCTATTCTGCTGGATCCAATAAGAATCTTATCGCGTCAGAAGCGTCTGCGGCGGGGACCAGATAGGAGTACTTTAAACGAGGGTATATTTTAAAATGGTGCTGTTACTGTTGTTGGACAAGGTGATGGTAAACTCTCTTGTACTTACGTTCAGTTTGGCACTGATCTCTGAGTTTGTGGGAGCTCAGAATGACACGGAGCCTATAGTTCTGGAGGGCAAATGTCTAGTGGTTTGCGACTCTAATCCGACTACGGATTGGAAGGGCTCGTCCTCTCCTCTAGGCATTTCAGTGCGCGCGGCAAACTCCAAGGTGGCTTTTTCTGCGGTCCGGAGCAACAATCACGAACCATCGGAGATGAGCAATAAAACAAGAATTATTTACTTCGACCAAGTAAGTTTTGTAATTTTTTCAGACGAATGTACTTCAATTACATAACAGTAAATTACACTGATAAAACTGCGGGTGAACTAATGATGTTTAGGATAAACGCTCTTGACTAATTTACCACAGACAGAGCCCCCTCCCAACACACATAGTAGGCAATTACTAAAATCGAAATGATCTCACGTGTTTTTTTCCTGAAAAATCAATTGGTTTAGAGAGAAACCAAAATGTATAATAGTTAATGATTGATGGACTGATTGGTTGATTTTCATTTTAATGATTGATCAACGATAATAATCATGGCATACCGTTGGTCACGTGATACATCAAAGCCAACGGCTGTGCGTGACCAGCAGACAGCAGCAAAGGGGGTTTATCCCTGAGAAGGGGACATAGCGCACTCACTGTCACAATCATACCAAGGCCTATACCACTGTTAATTTCGTCCTAATTCTTCCTCTCCCACTCCACCCTTTCTCCCTCTGTCTGGCTCCCACACACACACACACACACACACATTTTGTAGGTTTATTTGGTTTGGCTTAGTCAATTAGACTGGGTGGTAGATGATTCGAACAGACTGATAATCATATACACACCAACTGATGGAAATAGGAATACATAATTCTTGTTAAATCCTTCTGAATTTTTATTTGAGTGAACACAGTTAACTGACAATGTTTCCCCAGTTTGAATTAGCTTGCAATTTCCCCAGTTTGAAGTCCCCGTGATAGTAGACCTACACCTTTTGGGTGCACTTCAACTAGCAGAACCTTAATTCACCATAACATACTTTTGTTAACAATGGGCTGAATCTGCAGAATTGGAATCCTTCAGTATTAGTCAAGAATAGGCCTGCAGCTGTTGTGTCTGGTATTCACAGTGGGACTAGTGTAGTTGTGTCAGTAGCTCGATATCTGGCAATTCGTCTGGGAAGATTGTGTTGATGTGCTCAATATAAGTCATGATTGCAATTCTCTTTGTCTTTTAAGTTGAGTCATAGGCCAGCAGCATGAAGTGTCGTATAACTTCATTAAAACCGTCAGTATTTTTTTCTCTTAGGAGTTGAGATGTCTACAACTACTAAAATATTAGATTTAACATTAGTCTTTTGACCGTAGTCTCAGTGTCACTAGATGAAAACTGCTGGTTAAGCAACAATTATTATTGTCTGATTTTAATAGTTGAGAAAGTGTGGAGAATATGTATTCACCTTCTAAAACACATTATTTTTCCCTCCCCAGGTTCTTGTGAATATAGGCAACTATTTCACATTGGAGTCAGTATTTTTGTCTCCAAGAAAAGGGATCTACAGTTTTAACTTCCATGTTATAAAGGTGTACCAGAGCCAGACTATACAGGTAAGAAATGTTTTGGCCAAATTGATTAATCAATTTAGCTCATTAGCTCCAACTATAATACTGTATTACTGATCGCTAGAGGGCCCCCCCCCCCACTGCACTATGATCGCTGCACTGTGAATATTATTGTAAACCTCTTAGAGCCAATTTAAAATACATCAGTTGTCATGAACACAATTTAATTTAATTAATGTTAATATAATATGTAAATACAATTTTCGACTAGCAACAAGACGCTTTTGCTACATCGTAACGTGAAACACATGCGCACTCAGCACGTTGGCCAGACCACTGAGCTGGAAGGTGTATAGACTCACTGACAATGTTATTTACCTGGCAACTAATATGGTGCTCTGTCGAACAAGATCAAGGTTCAGAAGTCAAAAGAAGCTTACAGCCCCATGTATAAACAGACACAGTCAGACTGAAACGTATTACATTCTATGATTCATATTAAAAATGTAAAGTAGCTAGTTAGGTTAGCTAGCTAACTATATCTTCTGACACAAACGGTGTGCTTACCTTGTTTCATACTGTTGCATACATATTACCC
This sequence comes from Esox masquinongy, assembly GCA_016801175.1. NCBI lineage: Eukaryota > Metazoa > Chordata > Actinopteri > Esociformes > Esocidae > Esox > Esox masquinongy. The sequence goes on from JACXGI010000894.1 coordinate 66,287, forward strand.
CAGCTAATGAACTAATGTTATCAGGCAAGAGGCTGCTGCATTGTGAGAACTCATGTTAGTTCATCTTAGCAACAATAGCTGGCTAGATAGCTTTTAGTGGTACATACAGTATATTGCTGGAGCAATCTGGATTCATATTAGTTATGTTTTTTAAATGAATTTTGACAGGCTGGCTGAGTGAGCATGTGCTGAACATAATGCCAAGCTTTTTGGACCCAATAAGTTACAGTTGCAAATGTGACAAGAAATGTATGTCTACATACTGTATTATTTAAATTGAAATATTGTTCATGGTTAATCTTCTAATTTGGGTCTGTATGCTTGTCCAGTAGTAGCCTTCATTTCCAGTCTTCTTCTTGCGATGCTCCAAAGTTAATATCATTCTCTGGATGGGGAAACTGAAGCGATGCACTTATTAAACAAACCATCTTATTATTCTGTCTATGTAAGAAAGTGACAAAACTAAATGATAATAATTGATAAACAATGTTTTTGGACATTGTATAGTATACATACAGTAACACTATTTTTAGTTTATAGAAAATGCCTACCAAACAGGTGGATGTTTACAATATATTTGCTATGGGTTTTCAATCATGGTATGGATGGCAATCTATTTTAAATTTGAACTGTAGCTACATTGGCTGCATTTCTCCTCTGTTCCATTTATTGCTTATTGCTGTCTTTCTTGTGGGTCATACAGGTGAATTTAATGTTGAATGGGAAACCTGTCATCTCAGCTTTTGCGGGAGACAAAGACGTAACACGAGAGGCAGCCACCAATGGAGTTCTGCTCTTTTTGGATAAAGAGGACAAGGTCTACCTTAAACTGGAGAAGGGGAATCTAGTTGGTGGATGGCAATACTCTACGTTCTCTGGTTTTCTTATTTTTCCTCTGTAAAAAGAACAAAAATCCCACCGTTCAAACGACTTCAATGATCAACAATGTTTTGTCAGTGTATAATCAAAACATTTCTACATCAGTTGGATCTAGCCAAAGGATGGATAAAGTTATGTTCCATGGTCATGGATTGCTACAGAACGAAGAGACAAAGCATTGAAGTTTGATGGAAATGGGAATCCCCTCTACAAATGCAATAGTGCTCCAAAAAATCTCTTCATTTTATTGCTATGCTCATGTTACTTGACATCTTCAACAGGCAATCATCACTTCACAACAATTCTTCACAATATGTTTAGCATAACCATTTCATCTTTTGAAACTTTTTTTATGATAGCATTTCCAAGTTGCCAGGTCTCTTTTTAAGATGTCTTTCCTATGGTGGAAATTGATTTGTTTTCCTCACCAAGGGTGACATGCGTGGTAATACAAAATTCCATTACCCAACTATCACCCCCTTTTGCATGTGCAGTCACACATGCTGTCTCTAGACGTGATAACCAATCACAGATTTTTTCATTTGGAGTGTGTAATGCCAGCATGCTTGACTTGTGAAATTATTCTAACAATGCAACTTTTTAATTTATCTTAATACGCTCCCAGGTAGATTTAAAAAGTTGGGGAATTAACAACAAAATGCTCTGCTAAAGTAGGCACAACAGATAAGTTAGAAATGGCTTAAATATAAATTGTTTCGCCATTTAGCAGATGCTAATATCCAGAGCAACTTACAGGAGCAATTTGGGTAAACTTGCTCAAGGATGGAGCAACTCATTTTTCAGTTTTCCAGCTGGGGGATTTGATGTAGCAACATTTTGGTTACTGGTCAGAAGCTCCAACATCTAGTTTATCTGCCACGGCCCAATGTTGGCATATAGACAAACACAATGCAGTTTAATTGCAGACATATACTTGTTAAATGAATCAATATTCGAAATGTACACCTCTGGAAAAAAATAAGAGACCACTGCACCTTTTTCTTTCCTTTCCAAAAAAGTTGGAAAGGAAGGTTTTGAGTGAGGAACAGAAGGGTTCAAATTAAGAGACCACTGCAAATTGAACGCTTCTGTTCTGCACTCAAAACTTTCCTTTTCAACTTTTTTGGAGAGGAAAGAAAAAGGTGCAGTGGTCTCTTAATTTTTTCCAGAGCTGTATGTGTAAAATATTTACATATATATATATATATATACACATATGGGTGTAGTAAACAAGTCTAAACAGATGTAAATGCAATATTGTCATTGAACACTGCAATAAGTCGGGAGCCATATGAAGTCCCCATTAACCTCCATCTCTGACATGTCTTTGTTTGAACACTGAACATCTGTGAATGCATGTGCAATGCTTTGTTGGAGGGATCAGAATTTAACATTTGATTTCATGTACACTAGTTTATTAATTGAATATCACACATTGGTTTATTCATAACAGTTTGGTGCATTTTTAAAAGCTTATGAATGAATAGATTTGGCATTCAGGATACAGCCAATGATTAAAATCTGGTAAAACATCATTGACTTGCGCCTGTGGCATGTGCAAGCCATGTGAGATTTCCTCCTAGCATTTGTTTACAGCCAATGCATTAGTAAAATATTTGAACAGTTGAACATTTTAGAAAGGGAATTATTATTTTTTAAATCTATCATCTGATGAAATGTAAAGAAAAGGAACTGAGTGTAAAAGTGGGGAGTGTAGCTTCCAAAAATACTTCAGACATTTTCCACACAAACTTCATTTTAAATTCTGTAACCTTTCCCCCTTAAATAGAGAGGTGACGGTATGTTGTTTGGCATTTTGCATTTATGGAACAGTTTTGTTTTTACTCTTAACCTTTGGGGCTGTATGGCCAACAAAACCTTTTCCTCAGTAAATATAATGGCACTGCATACATTTATGGAGTTATATTACCTTAGACTCTGAAGGGTTTACTGATAACTCATATTACTGAATTGACAATCGTTTTGGTGCGTAGAAACCAGGGTTTCCTACAGGATTTGGTTATCAGTGAAGGCGACTTGTCCTAGGTGGGTCAAGGGGCAATGTATTTTCTTCATGCCATTGCATTTACACTTATAAACTGTTGCCCTAAGAACCTATATCGTAGCTAAATACACATTTGTTATATAGTAGCTAGAGACAAACTAACCCTTTGGTTCACCAGCCTCTGTGGCAGGTAGATTGAAAATCTGCCAACCTCTCAAATTTATGCAAAATATATATTTCTCCTCAATTACATGTGTTAAACACAAATAACGAATGAGAATAACGTATATTGTTTCTAAATGTATTCCTTGTAACTAATAACATTCTCCGAAATCTCATAACATGAGTATAAGCAATAACATCAGACATGAGTAAAAATGTTTTAACTGCCCCTTTATGTGCAGGGGATTACCATAGAACCAACAGCACTGGGTATGTGATAACTTTAGCTCCTGTGATGCTTTTTTGCTTGAACCTGACTATATAGTAGTGATCTTCTCTAGTAGTTGCAATTTTAACACAAACCTAACCCACCAAGCATGTGAACTAAATATTCTAAATATACAAGAAACACGCCAAGGAGATTTTCGGGAAAACATTTTGTCTTTGCGTTGCTCAGGCAATGTTAGGCTATAGTGCGCACATTTTGTTGCTGCCGCTGTGCACGGTTGTAGTAGGGATAGCTAGTCTCAGAATGGTCCAACTGTTTTTGAACTTGCTCTTCCTCCCTTTGCTACTGTAGGAAAACTACAGCAGCGAACTCATCTGCAATATTGGATAACGTAATTGGTTGCTGCTCTCACTACACATTGATTTTGTTAGACTTATGCCTTGATCACACCTGGAGCGTCAATGCGCTCTGGTACATAAGAAGTTCATTCATTTCGAATGGAACGCTGCGCTAGCCTTAAATCATTGCGTTGCAGAGGCAGATGCAAAGCATTCTGTGTGTTGCATTCGTTGGATTTATCAAATGCGTCAAGTTGTATGCCAAATGCGCTTGGCGGAAAGTGGTACCAAAGTTTGAAATTTGAACTTCTGTTGCGCACATACCCAGATGATGCATGCAAAAACGTTTGAGGATTGACACTGAAGGTGTGAATGAGGCTATGATCACACCTAAAGCTTCAACGTGCTCTGGTATACAGGAAGTTCATTCATGTCTAGTAGAAGGCTGCGATTTCCTTGCAACATTGGCGGAAGTGGTACCAACGGGTGAAAATTTTGTTGGACACATGTTATAGAGGTGTGACCCTAATTCCACCAAATATGTCAAATGTATTGCGTTACACCAAAAGTCTTTCATTGTCAATGATGCAGTCCACAAAGATACATTTGCATTGTGGTCCTAGGCTCCCTTGCCTTTGGAGTACCACGTGTTCTTGCGTCTTTCTTGCCGTTTCAGTGCAACTGGAAGTTCATAAAAGACGCAAACAGACTACTGCTAGCTAGTGGGAAATTAGTGTTTAAGTTGAGGTAGTGAGATAGATTCGATTATCTGCTTAATATCTTTGAAGTAATAACTAAAGGAATAACACATTGCCAGCAACTAGATTCCAGTGGATTATTATATATAACAGATAACAGATAATCCTATGCTAGGACAGCAATCCCATTAGCAATCAGCCCACTTTAATGGTGCAGGACAGGGAACACAGAGGAACCTGAAATGCTCTTCTCTGTGCTACCACCCACTCTGCAGCCTTACGAAGCACATGTGCGACATGTATGTAAAATGCTGGACCAGAAATCTGGCAAATACAACATAGGGCAAAAAAAGCATATGCATCTGGTGGAAATCAGGCGATTGTTTTGCTGTGGTGGCATAGATTCGTCAGTGGCATTTGCCTGCTGCAGTAAAGCGGTGTAGGAAACGCTGGTGTAACTATCACAGATGTGAGGATACTGCATGTTTTATGTGCGAATCTCATGTCTGTAGCCCGGTTTATGCCTGAATATGCAGCCTTTGTCTTGATCCTGTCCACATTCTGATTATACCCACATTTTTAAGACAGTTGTAAATCGTGAGAACACCCCCATTTTGTGATCTGGCTGATTCTTATTACTTCATACAGACAAAATCATGTCAAGATCAGGAGAAGATTAGGACGGATGACTCACTTTAATGGCAGGTGTAAACATGGCTTCACGTTAGCTGTGTGCTTCTATTGTCATCTAATGCTACAGTTAATTTGTAAATTGAATTGAATGATGCGTTGAATTAAAAAAAGTGTCACTAGTGAAAATAATTTGTTGCCTATTTCACAATCCTTCGCCTGGCAACTCGAGTCACAAATGTTGGTGCACACTGTATACTGAATATCAACTGCGTGAACGATAATTTTACATCAGGCACAGCTCGCATAGTCAACACGCTTTACTCCTGGATGCCTTTCTTTCAACTCATAATGAATCAAACTGCCACCAAAAAAACACTGAGTGGTAGCCACACAGTAAAAGCATAGTGCATAAACTGTAAATGGGATAAGTCATAATGTAAATGAAAAATGTGTTATAATAGACTGATTACTATAACATGACCTCATTGTGGAGACAGGAGAAGAAAACAAATCTTTATTGTATTTCAAATGGATGAATGCACAGAATAGTGTTAAAAAAAAATACAGAATTACGTGTTTACAATTGTTTGTTGTGGCGTCTACAATGTAATAAGTATTGAGTGACTCAAATGAAGTATGATGGATTTTAATCAAAAAGTATTCTTGATTTGTCATTCATAATCTTCTTAGGTTTTCAATTTGAAACTGAGGATCTGAGTCCCCATCACCTGACTGAGAGACAATGTACTCTAACAATTTATAGTTTTGATCACGAAACCCAAATTAGAGACAGTTAGTCTGTTCTGTAATAGAGCCTGGTTATTAGCTATGTATTAATGCGATATTATGCAACTTTATAAAACGAACATCTGCCATTTATAGATGATAGATACACAACCCCAAATATCATTTTAGAGATTCAAAAATAATTAAATTTACCATATGAAACTAGATGTATGTAACAAAACATTGGTACTGATATGTATTCCAGCACAATGATGTATTGTTGTTTCCAAGAGCCTTATCTTGCCGCCGTTGTATTTTTGTCAAATTAAATTTGAGGCATCTGTGTTTAACTGTGATTTCTGTTAGTACACAATAAACAGAAACAATAATTGTATTCATTACCAACATGACTTAATAACATATGTAGGCCACAAGTGTGCTTTGTGTTTTAGAGTATTGGTTCGACAATGCATTGTGGCTCTTACAATTTCAATTTGTGTAATATTGTATAAAATATTACAATGAAAATCAGCTATTCTCTCAGATAGATGGGTTTATGATCAAATATTTCATCAGTATTCAATACCAACTGTTTAAAATGTGGCAAACGTACTGATTAATGAACTGAGAAGTTTGTTATTTATTGTGTGGCTATGGTTTGCTTTGATCATTCAGTCGTTTACTAAAAATATACTGCACAATATATATTATAAAAGTTAAAAGTTATTAGTCATTCATCCTGGTCAGATACAGGATAACTCTGACTCAATCCTAGATCCATATTCTCAGGGATTCCTTCATATTTTGTTTTTAGATTTTTGCTTCAATACTTTTGGCTTTTGACTTTTCCAGTGAACTCGTATAACACAACTGTTGGGTTCTAATTTAATGAGATTTATACATATACGGTGGGAGTGATATGAGCGTACTTCCTTTATTTGGCGTGGGATATGCAGCATGTCAGTGCAGCGTGTGTATAGGCTTTGATTGCATCCGGTGGGAAACGTAACCCCTGAACTGAATAATAAAACTGAAATAACGCTAACAAACAAACAAAAAATGTAGACAATATTTTCTGTTTGTTTTCAGTGCCCAGGAGCATTCAGTGCTCCTGAGTCTGTTAACATAAAGCAAATGTATTTTTCTACATAGAATAATAATAATGGATATTCAGCTAAAAGGAAAGGTAGCTGTCCAGACATTATCCAATTCATCCGACATGTTCATCTTGTCACACTGGTGTGTTACACAATACAATTATTCTCTTTGTTAAACATTCAGTGAAGTTTGTATGCTCTCACTTACAGGTTCACCACAGCATTAGTACTGAATATGAGAAACTCTTGGATATTGAGTGAATCTGACCAGTCAGAGACCACTTCTTTTAATCTCATTCCGAAGGGGAAAGTAAAAACTGTTAGCATTGACAGACATTTTTTCGTCTGATTATTCCAAAATATATGATAGCGTGTCACTTCATAGATCATCAACCAACCAGTATGCTGTGGCTGTTCATTCCTATGTGTATCTCATTACAAAAAGAGCTGTGGTGAACTGTGTAACTATTACATCACTGAGTTAGTTACAGAAATTGACTGCACTTCTTCAGACACCCACAAGTACCGGTGTTTTCTTCATACGGGTACTTTTTCAGCAGCTTTGCATGTGGGTCCAGGGGCATGCCAGAAAGACATTGCCATTGAAGTTTTAATTGTTTATTACAGCGTCAAGCCCCAGTCCCCAGTTTGAATCTTCAAATTATTACAGGGCTTGCAAAGCAGGAGTCTTTAGTTTCATCCTCTGAATTATTACCGGGGATTCAGCCCAATGTTTAATCTTTGACATGTTTCTTTTTTCTTCTTATTAATATTTAGCATGCTACTCCTCCCACAGCGTTTAAGCTAGAGACACACTTCGAAATGTTCAGCGCTTTCGCACGACCATGTTGCTTGCATACTACTTTTTTGTATCATTTATACTTAAATATTAAAAATATTAAAATATTTAACTTTTATTACACTTTAGAACATCAATTGACTTGAATGGGATTTCTGCAAGGGATTTCATGTCGTATTGACTTAGGTTACTAAAAGTACCTCTTTCACTTGAACCATTCAAGATACAGAAATCAAACCAACTTTATTTCATATTATTTAGAATATCCAAACTTAAAATGCTAAAACATGTCTTCACTATGACAACATCAATTTGTGTGGATTTGGATCATTAGCATTCATTTAAATAGAGACTTTTGAACTGGTCAAGCCAGAGAGACCAAACCCACTGTGTTTCACATGTCTAGGCTCTCCCAAATTAAAAGTGCGTTTTATGAAAGTAACATTTGCATAATTAGCATTAATTACCCTCTGACAGTAACATTTTAACTGCTCAAGTCAGAGAGACCTAACCCACTCAGTTTAGGCTATCCTAACCTAGAATGCTTAAACATGAATCAACTATGGTAAAATAAGATACTGTGCAAACATTTAAAGCTATTTATCTTGGCAATACGTGTGTCTTCGCTCATAAAAACACTATATAACATTAGAATTAGTACACAGAAACATCAGTACAAATAAAAAGTAAAAAGAATTGTGGCCTTGATTGATCCAGTGGTCTGGACCAGTGCCTGAGACAAACCTAGACAGTGTGAGTTTGAACTGCTCTTTCAGCAGAATGCCTCCCCTCCATCTTTCCACATTTTCCTGCCAAAATTAGACAGAAATTCCTGAGAAAAATTTAACTAAAATTTCTTCATAGTTCATTGATGTCTTGTGATGTGGTAAGATACTTTATAACACATCAATTCCCTTTTGAACAATATACAGAGTTCTTCCTATTTCTTAATTTATTCATGCTTATTTTCATTTATTATAACGTTATATCGTTTTAGAAAGCAAACAAACATTAACTGCCCAAATAAATAGCTTTACACAATAACCCTTTCTCACATGGCCTAAGTCTTTTGCACAGGACTGTACATTTGCATACATTTGCGTAAGTAAAACAGTATCTCTTGAACGATCAAAGCTAGCAAGACCAAATGTTTTGTGTCTTCCACTACCACCCCAAACCAAGTTTGACAGTGTTAAAGCAAGCCCCAGTAACTTTACTTGTGAAGTTCAAATCTAGTTACTTTTAAAGATTACCCTACACTGGTTAGCAAGCCATTCAGAAATCAACATGGGATAAACATGTGAAGCTGGTACAGCCATGAAGCAAGGATTCTATGACCATCCATAACTGCTATAACTGTACCTATTCTACAGATCCATGTTGGTATGCAAATGCCGAATGACAATATAAAATGAAGTGCACTGGAGTTACAATGGGCCAATGACATTTCACTGTACTGGAAGTCGTTCATCGATTCACTTTTCTATATTAACTCAATCCACACAAGAACGACTAATATTTCGAAGGCTCCATGGACCTTATTTCTGTTGCTTATTCCACTGGTCTCTCACAAAGCTTCAGCACACTGCTGTTGTTGTAGTGCTGCTCTGTGCCGTTCTCTGAGTAGTACAGTGCATTGAAGTGTCTGACGAGCCGTAGCACACATGGTCACCTTGGCTTTTAATTCCGTGTTCATAGTGTCCTCAGGGCTGACATGTGTTGTACCAGATTGTCTGTGATTGACTTTGTACATGAGGGATGTCTTTAATTTAATGTTTTTTTCTTCTTCTTCGATATTTCAAGTCCTTCAACTAGAGGATTTAAACATTGTATGGCTTACTCTGATACAACCCTGATATTTACTGTCTCTGTAAATGTGGTTGAGTTCTACAGAGACCAACTCTCATTAATTCATCCACACATGCTCTTTAATGCTGGTGCATTATGCATTCATAGTTAAGTCAGACCATCTCACAAAGCTTGCTAATTAAATGAATGTATTTCCTTCATAAGAATCGAACAATATATGCATTAATGACATGATTGAAGCATACCCTATCCAAACTGAAAAAGCAAACCATCGCATGTGAAAGGCCTCAAACATGTAGACCAGCCTCAACCTTGGTAAAGCAACCAAAGAGGTAAAAGTTCAGTACAGGGACAAAGTAGAGTCAAATTTTAACATTCCAGACTTGACACCCAGGTGGCAAATACTTCAGAAAATCACAGGGTATAGAAAGAAAACCATCTTCATTTTAAATGCCTTACTCCCAAACAAGCTGTTGGTTTTACCTTTTAAACTGAGTTGTCAACACAGACTCCAGCAACAGGGTTAGAGTTAGGGTTGTGGTGAACATGAAACTAGGGTTAGAAGTAGAATTTTCCAAAAGTGGACATGAACCCTGACATAACACTAACTCTAATCCTCTCAAAAGTACTGTATTCACCCCTTTGGACCCACATTTTATTGTGTAACAACATGAAATCAAAATGGATTTAATTGGGAGTTTTTGCCTCTGATCAACACAAAAAATATCCATAAAGTTAAAGTGAAAAATAAAATCTAATTATTCTAATTGAACTACAACCCCATTTCCAAAAAAGTTGGAACGCTGTGTAAAATGTAAAGAAAAACAGAATGCTATGGTGTGCAAATCATTTAAACCCTATATTCAATAGAAATAGTACCAAGACAACATATCAAATGTTGAAAGAGAAATGTTATTGTTTCTTAAAAAATATATGCCCAATTTGAATTTGATGGGGAGGGGTTCACCACTCTGTGAAAGACTGCACGGGCAAACAGTGCAACAATTTAAGAATAACGTTTCTCAATGTAAAATTGCAAAAAGTTTTGGGATCTCCTCATTTACGATACATAATACATTAAAAGATTCAGAGAATCCGGAAAAATCTCTGTACTTAAGGGACAAGGCCGAAAACCGATACTGGATGATCTTTGGGTCCTAAGGCAGCACTGCATTAAAAACAGACATGGTTCTGTAGTGGACATCACTGCATGGGCTCAGGAGCACTTCCAAAAACTATTGTCTGTGAACACAGTATTTTGCTGCCTCCACAATTGAAAGTTAAAACTCTACCAAGCAAAGAAACCATATATAAACAAGATCCAGAAACTCCGCCGCCTTCACTGGGCCCAAGCTCATTTAAGATGGACTGAGGGGGAGTGGAAAAAAGTCCTGTGGTCTGACGAAGGAAAATTTGAAATTATTTTTGGGAATCACAGATGCCATGTCCTCCGGATTAAAGAGAGGGACCATCCAGCTTGTTATCAGCCCAAAGTTCAAAAGCAAGCATCTGTGATGGTATGGGGATGCATTAGCGCACATGGCATGGCTGACATGTACATCTGTGTAGGCACCATTAATGCTGAACAATATATACAGGTTTTGGAGAAACATATGCTGCCATCCAGATCTTTTTTAGGGAAGGTCTTGCTTAATTCAGCAAGACAATGCCAAACCACATTCGGCAACCTATTACAACAGCATGGCTATGTAACAAAAGAATCCGGGTGGTAAACTGGCCTGCCTGCAGTCCAGACCTTACACCCATTGAAAACATTTGGCGCATTATAAAATGAAAAACACTACAAAGGAGACCCCAAACTGTTGAGCAGCTGCAATCCTATTTTAATAGAATGGGAATACATTTCACTTTCAGTTCCCAAACGCTCACAGAGTATTGGTAAAAGAAGAGGTGATGTCACACACTGGTAAACATGCCCGTCCCAACTTGTTTGAAATATGTTGGTATCAAATTCAGAATGGGCATGTATTTTTTTCAAAAACAATAAAATTTCTGTTTCAAAATTTGATATGTTGTCTTTGTATTATTTTCAATTAAATATAGGGATAAAGGATTTGCACAACATTGCATTCTGTTTTTATTAGCATTTTACGCAGTGTCCCAACTTTTTTGGAAACAAGTTTGTGATTTGGACCACTATATTACATAATGATTATAGTTATCCCAACCTAATATTAACTTGGTAATGAACACCTGACTATAGCTTACTGCCTACTATAAAATATGTTACAGAGGATCTTGAAAACATTGTTAAAACCTTTCTATTTGTTCTTAAGCGCAAACATTAAAGTTATAATGTACATGTTAATTTTATGACCCACCCTAACTTTCACGCAAAAGCAGAAGTTAATAATTCTTATTCTTACCCCTATGGTCTGAACATCATTGCTGGACATCCCGCGATCGCTCTCTTCCTTTGTTTTTAGAGAGTGCCACGAGCTATGGCGCTTAACGTTACAGAAGTGGTTATTTAAAGACGGGAAAATGAAAGAACGTTGATACGCTTTTACTGTGTTGCTAAAATTTAGTTTAGACGAACTGTGCAATATAGGAAATAATCTATGTTGGCTTCACTGTGAACTTCAAATCAAACAGATTCTAGAACTGGAGAGTGCCGAAACGAAAGGACGACTGCCATCTTGTTCGAATTGTGACTGAACAAATCCTGGTAAGTTAGCCGTGTGCTAACGAAGCAAGATAATGCTGTCAAAAGTAACGTATACACGACATCAAGTCAACGACACGGTCTAGTATTGCCTTCCTGTAGTCTATTAAAACTTAATTATGTAATTCTGGTTAAGGGAGTTTAGTTATATGTGTATAGTTACTACTGAAGTATTCATTATTGTTTATGTATTAAGGATAACAACTTAAGTTGATTGCTCTGTACATTCTGTGCAGGCTGGTTTTGTGTCCAGGGTTTCTGAACGTGGATTGTGATTGTGCGACGTCATCAACCTACTACTGCCACCCTCCTTATACCTCCCTGCACCTATTCTAATCAATGATTGTCACCACCGTCATGGTTGGCCACAGCGGAGGACATTGAGTGTTATAAGTGTGGTAGGACTTGAGAGTGCATAATAATTTTTTTCTGTATACGTATGTTTTATTTGGTACCAAATTAGGTTTTGCTTAATATTGTTAAATCTCTTTTTTTGCACTGTGTAAAGAAACAGCATGATCATTCCGGTTGTAATACTCTTGCTTTCATAGACCCATGAATGAGAGGACGGATGAATAGAAAAAACGACTTTAGAACTTGCCTTTGTGATTCCTTCTTTATACTATTGTACATACACGACTTGCCATGTGCATGATATTGCTGAGGAAGTCAGCAGCTTAAAGAACCTAGACCAGAGGTTCCCAAACTAGGGATCGCGACCCCATGTGGGGTCACCTGATATGAAAATGGGGCCGGGGGAGAATGTTTTAAAATTGACTATCATAGCCTCAAATAAAAAAATTACGATTATATAATTTTTCTTCACATGGTTGGGGTCGCGAGAATATTTAGATATCGAAATGGGGTCGTCGGCCAAAAAAGTTTGGGAACCCCTGACCTAGACCCTCTTGATTAAAACAAACAGTAAATAATAAAATTACATTATCATAGACTAGTGTGTTACATACACAAATTATTTTTTAAACATCTGCATGCAGTAATTATTTCGTAATACACCCACAGAAATTACATATGTAAAAACACAGAATTTATACAGTAAAATGAATGACCTATTGTTTTTTGTGTATATTAATTAGTAAAAAGAGTGATATTGTAAGGTACATCAAAGACCTCTGAACAAAGAAGCTTATCAGGAGCATAAGTGAACCTATTGAAGAGTATTGTGATGGTTCCGAACTGCGGCGAACAGAATCAGCGCATTACAACTTTGCATTCTCATCCACCCTTGCACTCAATTTAAGGGTGGCCCCAGAGGGCCTGAAACACATCACTCCTGTTCACATATTGAAGTGGAACTAGTGGGATCTTGATTGAGGGACAGTTAGAGCCAAATGCCAGGGAAAGACAACAAGGTCTGTACCATCCTAGCTTTTACCAAGCTGGTTAGAAGGAATCAATACACAATGTGGATCAGCGTATCAACGTGGGTGACAAAGAAATGCATACTAAATGTACATTCAGTGACTTTGAATTTAAGAAAGGGTTCGGCTCCCTCCTTTCCCTGGGGTGTGGCTGAATAGGTTCCTGTGAGTGCTCACTGATGTGACAGGACCTAAAAAGACCGTGGCAAATCATGATGAAGTATCATACGCAATGATCTAGCTACTACATTGAACCTAAGGTGTTCACTGAGTTAGACCTAGCCTAGCAAGTACATCGACTAGGTTTCCCCCATACAATCTGTCAGACAGATGGAGAGAGACAGAAAAATGTAGGCTATTTACATTTTAGTAGTTTAGCAGATGCTCTCACCCAGAGCAACATACAGAAGCAATTAGAGTTAAGTGCCCGGCTCAAGGGCACACAACAACAGCTTTTTATCTTGTCCGCTTGGGAAATCAAACCAGCAACCTTTTGGATTTTGGTCCAAGGCTCTGGGCTATATTATTTCCATTCTTAATTGGCAGGCTGGATTACTTATCCTACCCTTCGTTCATTTTTTGCAGCTTAGCACCCAGTGTGTTATGCCAAACCTTACCTGAGAGACAACTAACCCATCATTCTTGGACACCTGCTGTCCCTGATGCTAGCTGTCTGATGAAACTACAGGCTTTTGTTGTTAAAATTATTTGACTTTTTACTCACCTTACCCTTAACCTTTTCCAAAATGTATTACATGAATTCCTTTTCTCAGTACAGATCTGAACAAATCTGAAAAAATAGATTTTAGTGTGCAGGTGAAATAAGTCATTTTTATCTATTTCACAAAAACCAGTAAAAATGTGTTGGCATTTGCAGCTTGGCTGAACTGTCATCCTGCTCCTTCAGTGGTCCTTCACCCATCGACCTTCTCACCAGGTTCCTTTCACTGAAAATTAATGTGAGGCGGATTTTCCCTGCGCGGTGCTGCTGTCCAGTGTAACATGGGTGTAGGCTCTCGCTCACTGAAATGTGTACCCCCATGTTACACTGGACAGGAGTGCCACAGTTGAACACCAAACCATTAAAGACCCCCAAGCCAGCCAAGCCATAGACTGTTGTCTGTACTATATATCATGCCATTGCTGCCATTCTGTACCAGTGCCTCAAACAGGACCTAGTCTACGTTCTAGCCGAAGGCCATAAGACTGTTAATGAAGACTGCCCAAAAAAAGTCTATCAAACGTCTCTTTTCTCCCCCAAAGAGTTTGGTTAGAAAAAGTGGTCCCTCTTGGAACTTAGGGAGTGTACATTTACTGAATTCCAAGATTCTAAACAAATCGCATGACAGTTAGGTGTGATTATCAGTGTAGATGGGAGAGAGGGGCCCGTCTGTGACAGCTGTATTGAATGGGACTCGTTATCGTCCCTTAAAGCTCAATTGGTGGAGCATCGAGCTTAATGCCAGGGTTATGCGTTTGATATACAACAAAAAACTCTATCAGACAAAAAACATTGAATGTATCAGAATCAACTGGTTGGTTCATTAACAAGAACAAGGCACTGTTGAGCTTAGCAATGGCAAATGACCAGCTATAGCAAAGAAGACCTCTACAGTTGAACAAATCAGGAACACTAGGTAAGCGTGAATGTGTCTGCCACATCCGCAGAAGACATTACCAACTGAACTACAGGGCTGGACTGCAAGATGCAAAGTCACGGTAAACACAAAGTCTCATAAACACAATGGCCCAAAAAGTACCTCAAAAACCCTGACGAGTTGTGGAAAAAGGAATTGCGGACAGATGAGATAAAT
>JACXGI010000894.1:81643-111856 GCA_016801175.1 Esox masquinongy
TTCAGGACCACCAAAACATACTGCCCCAGCTACCAAGGACTGTTTCAGGACCACCAAAATATACTGCCCCAGCTACCAAGGACTGTGTCAGGACCACCAAAACATACTGCCCCAGCTACCAAGGACTGTGTCAGGACCACCAAAACATACTGCCCCAGCTACCAAGGACTGTGTCAGGACCACCAAAACATACTGCCCCAACTACCAAGGACTGTGTCAGGACCACCAAAACATACTGCCCCAGCTACCAAGGACTGTGTCAGGACCACCAAAACATACTGCCCCAACTACCAAGGACTGTGTCAGGACCAGTGTTGACAATCCAATTAATTTACCCGATCTTAATCCAGTTGAGTACATCTTTCATATGCTGAAGACTGAAGGCAAAATGGCCCAGAAACAAACTGGAACTCAAGGTGGCTTTGCAGGTCTGACAGAGCATCACCAGGGAAGATACCCAGCATGTGGTGATGTCAACGGGTCCCAGACGTCAGATAATCTTTGCATGCAAAGGATAAGCAATGAAGTACTAAATATAACTACTTCATTGTAAAAAGTGTTGATCTCTTCATTTACTTTCGGTACCTTGAAATGGGGATCTAAATTGTTCATTTGGTATATAAATTCCATGAAATTATATTTGACTGTTACTTCATCCACACTGTTAGTGTATCATTAAAAATCCAGTGCTGGATACAGACCAAAAAAAACACATTTGTGATATCCACATTTTTGAGGAGTTTACTGTATGTACCTTTGCTGTAAACCATTTCACTGTCTGTTTAATTTGTCACCAGGGAGGTTGCATTTAGCAAAATGTTTAGTAAAAATTGAAATGACAATTATTTTTTCCACGGGTCTCGGTTTCATGACAGGCCAAGGCAGAGGCAGTGGGTTTCAAATGTCAGGAGTATGTACTATGGTTAGACAGTCACCTGACCCTCAAATCTGTGACCACTACTTTGGAGCTACTCTATTTTGCACTGTGATGACATTGAAAGAGTCCACCTCACAAAGCATGCTTTTCCCAGTTTTCTCCTTTACATTGTAAGTGGGCTTTAAACCAAAACGCCCCCTGAATGTATGATTTCTTAACCAATTGTGTGTGCCTTTTCCTGTTCTGGGGTATGTTACATTAACTTATTGTATGAATCCAGGTCTTACAGTCAAAGTTGTGTATGAGAGTCACTTTTCAAATTACTTAATTAGTGTGACCTTCCAGTATCACAGCTAACGTACTTAATCACATGCCATTGATACCCATTTATTTCACATGGGTTTCGGGCTGCTCAAGAGACTTTATAGTGACTACAAAGATTACATCTGAGATTTGAAAATGCTTCACATGCTGTACCATAAGGTTTTTGCATGGACATACTACTCTATATACAATGCATTGTCTCTCCTTTCCTATCTCCTGTTCTCTCTCCTCAATCATTTTTCTTCTCTCTCTCTCCTCTACAGAACATGTGCATTGTGGCCATTCCGATAAAGTTCAATGCCTGTGTGAATGCCAAGACAAATGCACCTAGAAACCCTCTCCACACGGCAGCTCAGAAGGTTAACATGGTGAATGCGGTGAGTGCATACATTTTCATATTTTTCCTTACTTTATTTACTTTAAATTATGTTTTTTTTTAAAAATCCCATCCAATATGTTTTGACACATAACTAGGGAAACTCTTATAACCCCTTACCTCTCCCTCTGACCATATTCTCTCCCTTCCCCAGGCCAGTATGTGCACTGTTGATTGACACTTTACCCTCAGGCACAGAGAAGAGGAATCAGCAGCTCAGCTCAACAAACTGTCCAATCTCTGGAGGTGAAATTGATCAATCTGAGCTTGATTCAACTCATGTGCCACTCAAAACCGAATAATGTTTTAGTATGCTTTAATTATTGTATTTGAACATTTTTATGTTTTACTAGTTAGATTCCTCCACATTTCGCCAAGATGCTCTGTCCGCCTTCACCGGCCAACATCTGGCTAACACATCAGCATGCAGGTGCACAACCTACCGCGAAAGCATGACGTGGCAACGCAACTCTTTCTGACACAAAGCGCACCAATCCCAGACAGTGCCGAACCAATTTCACAACGTGTGAGATCCCTGGATGATAGTGATCTTTTCCACCATTGTCAATGCATAATGTGAACATACTAAAATGAAAAAGAGAAGGACAATGAAACGCAACTGCTAATGAAACAACATCATATCACTACCTGGGACCAGCTTTACATGTCTGGTTTTGCTGTTATTATTGTCCTGCGTGGTTGTTAGTCTTTTTGCACCACAAGGTTTATGGGTTTGTTAGTGTCCTGCGTGTTTATTAGAGCCTTTTTGCTAGCACCACCAGGTATATGGGTTTATTATTGTCCTGCGTGGTTGTCTTTTTGCACCACAAGGTTTTTGGTTTCAATCCCACAGGGACCAAATGCAAATGTATGTATTCATTTGCTTTGGATGAAATCGTCTGCCTAGTGGCATTAAAATTGTTGAAGAAGGTCCTTTTGTGAAATACATTATTATAAGTTCAGCTGAGGAATACTTCTGTTTTTCTGTGTGAAGTTGTTCCTGTGTGTCGTTGTTAACTTTTTCTTTGTTTCAAGTGGTTGTGCCGGAGTTGTGCGGTGATGCTTCAGCATTGTGTCTGCATATTTCCCTTTCCCCTAATCTAGGGTTGTTTCAAAATGCGCTTTTGCATTCTTTGTTCGCCTGTCCTTTCAAGGGTGAACTTCTTAGAGCACTGGAGAGTGCGTACAGTCTTCTACAGGAGACCACAGAATGCTTAAATTCTACTCAGTCTGAAATGTGGCTTGAAATGTGGCTTGCTGTCGTGGACAGGAAACTACATCAGCATAGCTGGGTGCAGTCTGTGTCAATTGATAGCTCGTTTTAGGCACTGTTTTGTTATGCTAGCTAGCTAGCTCATTAGATAAATTAAATATAATGTATTCAGTGTAAACAATAAAATTAAGCAATATTATACTGGCTACTGTGTTGTTTTTGATGGCTTGATGAATGGGTTTTTTTACTTTTTTTCCCTTGTAAATTGTTGCTAATCTCTCTGGCAAGTTGATGTTTCTTGCACACTGTGGATTGATGTGTACCACTGAGGGAGAGAGCCTACCTGAATAGTTGTTTGCTTTTTAGGTAATTGTCTACATTAGAGCTTTCACTACTGCCTGTAAACACATGGCATATGTGCATATAGACCTTCATGTACTATATCTCTGATTTTCTATGGTGCACATGTCTGTGCAGGGTTCAAGACACATACTGTACATGTGTATGTATACAGTAAATACTGTATACACTACCTTTCAAAAATAAGGGGTCACTTAGAAATGTCCTTGTTTTTGAAAGCAAATTTTTTGTCCATTAAAATAAGTTGAAAGAAGTTGATCAGAAATACAGTGTAGACATTGTTAATGTTGTAAATAACTATTGTAGCTGGTAACGGCTGATTTTCGATGGAATTTCTACATAGATGTACTCCTTTGCAATTATGTTAGCGCAGCAGAAAACTTGTGCTGATTAAAGAAGCAATAATTCTTTAGAGTAGCTGAGTATCTGGAGCACCAGCAATTGTGGGTTCGATTACAGGCTCAAAATGGCCAGAAACAAATAACTTTCTTCTGAAACCCATCAGTCTATTCTTGCTCTGAGAAATGAAGGCTAACTTGAAGATCTCACACAATGCTGTGTACTACTCCCTTCACAGAACAGTGGAAACTGGCTCTTACCAGAATAGAAAGATGGAGTGGGAGGCCCTGGTGCACAACTGAGCAAGAGGACAAATACATTAGTGTCTAGTTTAAGAAACAGACGCCTCACAGGTCCTCTGCTTCATGAAATAGTTCCCGCAAAACACCAGTCTCAAAGTCAGTGAAGATGCTACTCTGGGATGCTGGCCTTCTAGGCAGAGTTGCAAAGAAAAAGCCATATCTCAGACTGGCCAATAAAAAGAAAAGATTAAGATGTGCAAAAGAACACAGACAATGGACAGAGGAAGACTGGAAAAAATGTTATGGATAGACAAAGTTTGAGGTGTTCAGATCACAAAGAAGAACATTCGTGGGACGCAGACCAAATGAAAAGATGCCGGAGGAGTGCTTGACACCATCCGTCAAGCATGGTGGAGGCAATGTGATGGTCTGGGGGTGCTTTGGTGATGGTGAAGTGGGAGATTTGTACAGGGCAAAAGGGATCTTGAAGGAGGAAGGCTATCACTCCATTTTGCTATGCCATGCCTTACCCCGTGGATGGTGCTTGATTGGAGTCATTTTCCTCCTACAACAGGACAATGACCCAAAGCACATCTCCAAACTATGCAAGAACTATTTAGGGAAGAAGCCATCAGCTGGTATTCTGTCTATAATGGAGTGGTCAGCACAGTCACCGGATATGAACCCTATTAAACTGTTATGGGAGCAGCTTGACTGTATGGCACCTTAGAAGTGCCCATCAAGCCAATTCAACTTGTGGGAGGTGCTTCAGGAAGCATGGGGTGAAACCTCATGAAATTGACAACTAGAATGCCAAGGGTCTGCATGGCTGTAATTGGTGCAAATGGGGGATTCTTTCAAAGTTTGAAGGACACAATTATTTTTAAATAATAATTGTGATTAAAAATCATTATTTCCAACCTTGTCAATGATTATATTTCCTATTCATTTTGCTATATTCACTATTCAAACTAATTTTTATGTATGTTTTCACAGAAATTTCTAAGTGACCCCAAACTTTTGAACAGTAGTATATATATAAGTACATAAGGGCTCCCAAAGAGCAGCTTGGTTGAGAAATCACATGCAGCTTACAGCAAACATTGGTCAGGACCCATTCTGTCCTCCTTCACCCCCTGAAATGGTAACATCTTGTCTCAAAGGAGGTCCTTTGAAATGTACGGATGAAAATGGTGTCTTTTTATTCCGGGCCTGGTTGATGGGGGATGGGGGGCTGTAAAAAGGTGATTGGGTTGTTGTCTTATTTCAAAGGTAGCCAGGTGGATGTGTATTTGGGTCATGGTTGGCTAACTGCCAGATGTTTGAGATGTCCTGGTGAACAGATGGTGTGAGGTCCCTACATAGAACACAACTATACATCCTGAAACAGCCAGGATGCACAGCCTGCACTGGGATATACATCCCTCTTCCTGATCATGCTGGGCTTAGAAGGGCTATGGTTGGCTCCAGTGTTAGTGCGCATAGTGTCTCCAATCAAAACATATTAGAGCAATGCTGCAAGCAATTACATTATGTTTCAAAATTGCTAATTTAAGACATTTTGTTATTGAAGAAAACTTTTCAAAAATATTTTTAATTATATAGGCATAGAATGGTCCGTATTTCCCCGTTTTAAAAGTACAACAGCACAACAACAGGGCAGTAGCCTAGGATGTGTTTGATGTTGATCATTTAATTCAAGCATACTTAACCAGGTGTTCCCAACCCTCTCTTTCAAGGGCCCAGTATGTACTAGGTAGTGAGTACTATCTAGCTAACGTTAGATAGTGAATTGTTTGCCAGGGTCATACTAGCTAGGTTACTAGTGTACACTGTAGGAACTAGTACTTACTTTCTGGTTTGTAATAGCTACACAATAATATCAGGAACAGAACTATAGATATTGAACATCACATGCAATATCCCAGACACTGCTGGGCCAATTTTTATGAGATGTGGCTGAAAGATATCATTTTGCCATAGAGATCTGGCATTTACTTAGAAGTTATTAGCCAGACGGTGGCGCTATAACAAGCGATGAAATACGGAGGATTTTAAACGTCATGCTACTTGATTGAAAATTACGAAATTCAGTGTGTACTTATCCTCACAAGGAATACATTTGCCTCAGGGACTCGTAAGGTCTGCCATTATGAATTCTCAAAAATTCTGACTTTTGCTAAGAAAATAAATAATAGTCTGTTCTATTGCAATGTGCTCAGTTCTAACATTTAAGGGACAGCCAACACTGACTATCAATGTTTGTATATTCATTTGTTAATTTAAAAAGGGTTAAAGCAAGAGCCAGAATTACTGAGTAATCTATGATCTGTATTTTCCTTGTATTTTTTTATATTCTACTACATGCACTGTTGGAGCTGTTACATAAAGGAAGCATTTAAATGCACTTGCTATATCTGCTATATCTGCTTGAAAATTTGCAGATTAACATGGCTGGATGTTGAACCCACGTTTTTATGCATTGCAATCTGGTAAAACTCTGACTGCGACATGACAATGCTTTTTTTCCTGAGTGGAAAATGAAAAGCTTAGACTGGCATACCCTGGGTAGTTGGAGCTCTGAGTTTATCACACTCTTAGATCATTTTCCACCCTGGCAGGTCAGTGCTTCTAGGCACGATGCTCTGCATCCACAGGGATGTCGATGCAGAGCTGGACTGGGTAAAGCCTGGATGTTGTGATTTAGAGTCGATTAAGTAATGACTTACTGTTGATTATTTTGTTTCTGTTTTTATTTTAAATACTAAATGGAGTCATTCAGGGATACTCTGCCAGCACCCAGTGGCCTGTTTGATGTTTATCGAACAACTGTGAATGTTATTCGCATGGTGACCAAGACTGGGAGTGTAAAATCATTTAAATGAAGTCAACACTAGATCACTTCTAACATTGAAGTCTGCAATATTATCCACTGACGTGGCACTGTAAAAAGGGTCTATCATTGGTGATATCAACCTATATTGTCTATTAGCCTTGACTCCTAGCATACAATGAGAAATAAATGTATGTGGTATTATACCCTGAAGTCCTTTCAATCCTTTAAGCATTAGCCATTGTTTAACTCACTGCCACAGAATAATTTAGCCAAACCTGTTTTTCATATAACCTGTTCCAAATAACAGATGGCCCACTCCAAACATAACTGTGATTTGTCTCAGTTAGTCCACATAATCCACATGGTAAAGCAATGTATCGGTTAACATCATGAAGTAGGCATATGGTGTGGTGTGCAGATTAGATGATAGTTGAGATAGTGGGTTGCCTTGTTGTTTGTCTTAAAACAATGAATATTCTATGTAGAGTTTATTGCAATGAGCCACAGAAATGCATGTTGATACTTCCCAAGACTCAGTTCTTTTTAGAGGAAACTAACAGGTGAATCATGATAAAAGTCTTAGTGCAGTCAAAAACTTTTTATGGTGTCGAAATGAAAAACATTTTGAAAATAAGTTTTATCCTACTTGAAAGTACATTTTGTCCAAATTTGTGACATCACAGATATAATCTGTACATAATTGACCAATGACTGTTCATCTAGTTTGGGGGGTGTTCTTAAGACCATCCTATCAGCTAATCAGGGCTGTTTGTAAACATCCTTAAAAGTTGTCAGAAAAATGGTTCTTAACACCATCATAATCAAACCGAGCTTCTCAAGGGTAAAGTAGCCTCTGTAAAAAAAAAAAAATCATGTTTTGGTATCATTTTCATTTAAAGAATACACGGTCATTTACTAAACTTAAAGTGACAATAAATTAAACAAATTATTAAGATTGTATGGGGGCTTTAATCAATTTGTGAGCCATGCAAGTTTGGGCTATCAATTTCTTTTTGCTTTTTTATGTTTAATGGCATTGTTCTTCTCTACATAGAAAGTTATTGCCCAATCCTTGTTGCATTTACTATACTTCTTTAAATATTTTATTTTATAATTATTTAAATTTGATTTAATATTTAAAATATTTTTACGAATCAGTCTAAAACTTTTTTGACAGACTGTCATAGCTTCAATTAAGAAAGTAAACATTATTCACTGAATATATCCAATTCAACCACATAATGGAGCGAACTTAACCTTTTTAACATAAAGGGCCAAAAAATTTTACACTTCAAAATTATGCTTTCAAACCACCAATGAAACATTCATATACTGTATAAGAATAGCAAGAGAATGACATTTAGTCTATAAGCAAATTGCATCAGTATTGTGCTTATAACACTTGAGAATAACAGTATCATTTTCAATGATCACAAGAGTTCAGCTTGAGTACAAAGCCTACATTTGGTGATATTAACCACAAATGACATCTAAAGCTCTTAAGATACTCCTAAGTTACTGTTGCATTCCTTAACATGCATCTGTGAATGAGGACTCCAGCATTATTAAAACAGAAATGGGATTTGAGCTAATGGTGATCTGTCTACTCAAATGATGAAGAGAAATCCCCATTGTCTCTTTTGCCTTGTCTCAATCACTGGAGCAGAAGGGCAGACAGGTAGAATCAACCTTTGGGCATCCTGGCGGCTTCAAGTAAAATTCAATTCAAATGCGCATTAGTGGGAGCTGATGGAAAGTAAGCATGTAACCTGTCATAGGTAGGACTATGAATTATCTGTCATACAGAATCGAGAGAACAATACACAGCAATCCAAGGACCAAGCTGTCTTCAGTAACACAGCAACTGACCTTTCACACCTTTTCCAGGCTAATGGGGCTGTAGCCGAGTGGATATGAAGTTATCTGACGATAAATGCTATCACATTGAACGTATGAAAACCACTATTGTGTAAACAGGTTCATGCTTTTTTTTTGCTCTGTACATTTTTTTTTCTAACTAAAACATGGCTGCCTTTTAATCCAGCAATGTAATTTTTCTCTTAATGCAGACTCCGTGAATACAGGAAAATTGCATTCTCGACAAAGCGTGATCAGATTGATTCCCAGCCTACTTTTTGCAACTATTGTGTTCCAGTCATCAGTGTCTGTCCATGCAGGGGGGCCCTTGACATTAAGCCAAGCTGTGTTGGAATAGAACATTGCTTAGAATAATGGATCATTCAGTGTACTTTTGTTGATTACAGTCATCAAATAAAATCAAAAATAATTATTTAATCTAACAATCTTCAGTTAATGATGTCTGTGTTCTGGCATGGAACAATGCATTAAATATACTTTGAATCACACCAACTTTAATATCAACATGAGGCCTAAAACTGCAGTATCTAACTGATTGGGAATGCATTCAGATTTGCTATTGGAGCACTAGTGTAGAAGTCATAGAGAAAAACATAAACAGTTGGGAAAACTGTGTGATGAATACGATGGGAGACAAAGTGCCGGTTGCAAGCGCAGGGCGCAGCAGGTGTCTACTTAGTAATGTACCACAGGAGGAGGCTGGTACTGGGGTCAAAGGGCAGGCACAAGGTCATACACAGGGAATAAACAAAGGTCAGGCAAAAGTACAGGAGGGTCAGGCTAGTGGCGTCAGCAGGAAACAGTCTGAATATCAAACTAGAGGCAATGGCTACGGTACAAGTTAGGAATCAGGCAAGGAAGTCCAACACCACGACTACACCGAATCCGCCATGCATATGCGTAACAACGGACATTTAGTCATTCCCAGTGAAGATGTGCGTTTTGATGCAAAGACATGCAGCACTATGCATACCCTTTGCCGATGCATCGCGTTTGGGGTGTTGCATGCGTTGGATTTTTCCTACTCGTGTGCCAAAACGTGTGCGTTATTCAAACCAGAAACTGTGAATTTATAAGTTATGCATCTAATCTCATCCAAAAAGCATTGTCAGAATGGAATTGAATATATTAAATATATTAAATATTATTTGTAAAAAGTTTGGCCTACATAATTTTAATTGTAATGACTAAAACGAACAAAAAGCTGCCAAATACACTGCTCTACACACACTACCTATACAGCTTCTGTAGCTAAAACAGACAGAGTTTGTATGTAGCTAGCAAGTTATCCCCATGTGGCAGACATACGAGCTGACAAAGGTGCAGCTGCTAGGTTTGAATATACAATGTACTTCAAAATGTCTTAATAAAGTTGCAACAGCGCAAACAATACCTCGCAAAGAACTTTACTAAGTAGCGGGTCCTGATGAGACACAGATGCTTAGAATTACAGTGATTGTGATCTGGGGAGTGAGCTGCGTTCAGGAGATTGGTGGCGGGGTCATGGGTGTGACCTGCGTTCAGGAGATTGGTGGCGGGGTCAAGGGTGTGACCTGCGTTCAGGAGTTGGGTGGTGGGGTCGAGGGCGTGAGCTGGAAACAGACCTTACAGGCTATGTTAACAAAGTCAGCCCAATACTGTTTTTTTCTGCCTGTGTAAATGCAGCCTAACACTGACTTGCAATAGTGACATGGCAAAAACCAATGACTTCCACAACTTGACCCACAACATTCTGTAAAGTTGTTCAGTTACCTACACCCCCTTATCCACTCACTTAGCAAATGAAATAATAGCCCTGATTATAAACGAAGTGCATTACTTAGTGGTTGACTGATGGATATACTTAGACCAGTCACAGCAGTCACTCAGCAGGTTGCCTGTGCTTTAAGTCTTTATAGTAAAGTAATTTTATATCAACCTGATAAATTGAATTTAGTCACTGAGTTCTCTACGCACTGTAGATCAGGGCTATTCAACTGGCAGCCTTGAATTAGATTCATGCAGAATGATTACACTGATGTACCCCCACAAAAATGTGATCATGTGCGTGAGGGAGCACCAACGGATATGAAGTATTCGATCTACAGAATAGCACAATAAATATGGTCATTTGTAGAAAGACCCCTGAACCAGTGTTTCATTTCAACATCACCAGACACTTCGCGGTACAGTAGCAGCAACCTTTCAAATACCCTTCAATCACCTTGGTATTGGTAGTGATTCTTTATGCCATCTGTAACATAAAAATGGTCCTCATCTTGTCATCTTGAATGCTTTAAAATCTAATTATGAATGATTGATTGCATTCTTTGATCACTTCTAACTACGTCTCAAACTGCTTTACATTATTTCCAGTAACTCTACGCTTTCTATCATTTTCTTGCTCTCATTAAAATGCAGTCACAATGTACTTTGGTTATTTACCCCAGTGCACTCGTAATCAAACTAATTCATTTAACACTAACTACACTTGTAATAAGCACAGCTTAAAATTGTCTGACAAAATCTGAAAATCATTTAATGTCGCTAAAGCCCCTAATGAACGTTTATTTGGTACTTGAAAATCATATACTAATAATTAAAGTTTGGCCATGCTGTAAGAGATGTCTGTATCTGATCTTTAGGGATTCTTTAGGATTGTGACATTTTCTTTGTTCTCTGGATTTAAGGAGTCCTCACTGTACTGTGGCTCTCAAAAGTGTCCACCCCCCTTGGACTTTTCCTCATTTTGTGTTACAACATGAAATCAGAATTGATTTAATTAGGATGTTTTGCCACTGACTAATGCAAAAAAAATATATAATGTCAAAGAGAAAAATTAAATAAAATTTTCTAAATGAATTTCAAATACAAAACAGAAATAACTTGATTGGTTAATTATTCACCCCCTTTAGTCAATAATTGGTGGGGGCATCTTTGGCAGCAATTACAGCGACTAGTCTATTTGGATTAGTCACAGCAAATTCTTCTTTGCAAAACTGCTCAAGCTCCATCAAGTTGGATGGTGACCTCGGGACAGCAATTTTTAACTCTTTCCACATATTCTCTATTGGATTGAGGTCCGGGCTTTGACTGGGCCACTCCAGGACATTGATCGTTTTTAAGCCACTCCAGTGTGGCTTTTTCAGAATGTTTGGGGTCATTGTCCTGCTGGAAAATGTATCTTCTCCCAAGTCCCAGGTCTCTTGCAGACTTCATCCGGTTTTTCTTCAGGATGTCTGTACTTATCTATATCCATTTTGCCCTCTATCTTCAGAAGCTTTCAAGGCTGTGGCACAGAGAATCATCCCTATAGCATGGTGCTGCCACCACCATGATTCATGGTAGGGATGGTTTTCTCAGAATGTTTTGCAGTGTTCGACTTGCGCCAAACATATCGCTTAGTGTTGAGGCCAAAATTATCTATTTTGGTCTAATCAGACCATAGAATATTTTTTCCCTTGGTCTAAGAGTCTCCCACATACCTTCCGGCATGATTTGATGTGAGTTTTTGTCTTTTTGCCACTCTCCCATAAATTTTGTGGCCCACAGGGGTGCAACACCACAACATTAGCAACACAAACATGCTGACAACCTAAAAACATTAACAGAAATGAAACATTTATGAAAACAATGCATTTGAAAAAACAATTTCTTACAGTCCCACAACATTACTTGACAACACAACAATGTTAGCCCGCAACACAACAGCATTAGAGGATACAAAACATTTGCAGAAACGTTGCATTTCAAGTAGCTTACAACGGAAGTGCACTGGACCACTAGGAGCAGTGAAAGATGGGGTGTTTTTGGAATTTACCGAAATCCGTCAAGTAAATGGATGCTAGTATGGGAACATGAGGGTGTGTCAGAGATTTCTGTTAATCGCTTATCAGTCTAATCTAATGTAATTCACTTAACTCAATCAATAGTGTCTCAGCTTGCTTGCAAAGTGGTCTTGAAAGTGTGTGTGTAAGTAAATATCTGAACTAATACAATCTTAGTTAGTGTACAGGCTGAGGTAAGATTCATGACTGTTTTTTTCTAATTTTAGCTGGAAATGGACAGCCTCAAGCCACAAGTAATACTCCCAGACTGTATAGTATAACTTTTAGTCTTATTGGCAATCACCAATCTAAGTGTCACCACTCCCTTTCTCAACTTCTGTTGCCAGCTACACTGCCTGGGGCCACACCCTCACTTCCCAGTTTTGGCCACCAGCATTCCCAATGACAAGACAACTGGAGCACCCCATAACCCGCCCTCGTCATCTATATTACAGCAATCACACCTATAAATTTGTGATGAGCACTGAGCGGAAGGCAATCTTAAATCATCAATATTTAGGGACATGACAGAGAAACACATACTGTACATCATAGAAACACAAACTATAGCTAAATGTAGTTGTGTTGATGGTCCCCCAGTAGATCTCCAGCACCAATGTTAATAGCGTGTTTCAGGCAACCAGGTAAGGATCAGGTGTGCAGGCTGGCAGAAGGTTCGGAGGAGAGAAGCCTGAACCTCAACCAGCAAGAAATGTATGTTCCTGACCAGATTCTTTTGTATATGAAAATCATGTGAATGCCTTGGTCAGAAATGAAATCTGTAAGACATTAACATCTAGTGCAAAAGTTATATTACTCGCATTGTTTAAAGGTTATCTAGGTTAAATGAATTGCCTAATTATAAAATTGTTATAACAAGGTTATATTGTTACCTTGCTTATGATCTTGAATTGTTGTTGACTGCATATTACCTGATTAGTATAATTATATAGTGAATGCAGATTAGCTGAAAGATGTAGTATGAGACCATGTATGACAAAACATTACATTTTATAGTTGTACCTGCATGAGTAACCAGTTTATGATAGTAAAAGTAATGTCTGGGATTTGTGTTATATGGCCCATACACCATGGGCAATGGTTGTATCCAGGCACTCCCTGTTGTCTTGTGCCTAAGAACAGCCCTTAGCTGTCATACTGACCATATACCAACCCCTTTGTGAATAAATGTGTTCAAATGTCTTTATACTATTTATTAACTCAGACATTTTAATTATGAATTATTAATGATGGCATAAGTAATTAATATAATTGAATTATGAATTATAGAAAC
Organism: Esox masquinongy; assembly: GCA_016801175.1. Lineage (NCBI taxonomy): Eukaryota > Metazoa > Chordata > Actinopteri > Esociformes > Esocidae > Esox > Esox masquinongy. Next base: position 95,189 of record JACXGI010000894.1, read on the forward strand.
AAATTGCATGTGAAACACATAGGGCCTGAGGTAAGGTAAATGTTAATTCTATGAGTGACAACTATAGGAAATCAACCATCAAAAGATAAGTTCAAATTTAAAAAGAAAAAGTTCTCATTTCATGAAGAGGATTAAAGAACGAGGTGAAGCTCAGTTATTTGGAAACTAGGGACATTGGAGCCTCTTTCCAATTCAGTTTTTTGCATGGGTGAGAGGTACCAGTAGTAGTAGCAGACTCAGGACAACAGATGCTGAAAGTGGTCTGGCCCTCCATCCTCTTAATCAGAGGAATCTGGAGTGTCTCCCTCCGCACCTTCGCGATGTGTCTGAGACGAAACAAAGGAAAATCAACAAGAATTAAAGCCAACTGCTACTGGGCTAGAGATTTCATTGTGGGTGGGTAATGGAAATGACGGCCAAACCTCTCCCAAGGTACTGCCAGCCATTTCATGTATTTTAAATATTCCACAGCTAGCACACATGATTCAATGTAATGGTGCTTTTTTGGCATGAAAAACATTTGTCAACAAGTAAAACGAACAATCATAGAAAGTTAATAATAAACACCAGAGGTCCCCACGAAAAGTTGAACTTCTTAACAAACCTTCTATCCCTTGATAATATTGAATTATGTCATTAATGGCTAAAACCAAATTGTGAAATTTCTGTGGGGTTGAAGCCATTCCATAACGCTTCCTACAATAAATCTTTTCCACCCCTCTCTCTCTCTACTGATTTCTCTACATTATACTCATTTAGCAGGCACTCTTATCTAGAATGATTTACTGGAGCAATTAGGGTTAAGTGCCTTGCTTAAGGTACTGTCCCAGTACCGTTTGCATTGGTGTGATAGCATCTCCTGTGGAAGTCTGCACCACCAGAGCTGTGACCAATCTGACAGCAATGGCCACTGTTTGGGTGGACAGAAGAAAGTTAAAGCAAAATAAAATGGTTTTGGATTAGCAGGTGAGAACTTCTTCAGGATGTACTTATTATCATTCTCATTAGTATTCATCTGGTCACAGATCATGAAAATAAGGTATGGAGATGTAAGAGAGAATCAAGACAGTGCCCTTTCTACATATACCTTACCACACACCTAAACGAGGAATTTGAGTCTCACTCGACCCCCTTTACTCCCAACCACGGCAAAGTTTAAAACAATATACATAAACTTCATGTAAACTAATAAAGTCAGCCTAACTGCATTCTTTATACAGATACTGATTACCTGCTGATTGCTGCCTGTGCCTATCCAACGGTGTCTGTGTAGACCACGCCACATTGGTTCGATAGCTAGCAGTGGCGCCTTCGTATAACTCACCTTATCAGGCCCCCGGAGCAGATGGTCAGTCACTTAATCCCATGGTGCAAATTATGTGTTGTTCAGTGCTGATAGTGGTTACTGTTGTAGTCTGCCATGGCTGTTTCTGAAAACAACATGCACATTTCACGCGCTAGACACTCACTTGCAGTGATGAGGCGCAACTAAATATTCAATATTTTCTATTTGAATAAGTAAATTAGATTATTAGTCTGATAAGCATTGACAGAAATCTCTGACGCGCCCTCGTGTTCCTGTACTAGTGTCCAACAGTATGAGGTGATTTTTCTGCGGTTTGTTAATCCTGGTAAATCCACAGGTAAATCACCAAAACACCCCGCTTTGCACTGCCCCTAGTGCAGTTAGCCCCTAGTGCCCCGCCCTAGGGGGTGGAAGCGACTTGTGAGCGACATGAAATGCATCGTTTCTACAAATGCTGTTGTGTTGCGGGGTAATACTGTTGCATTGTCACTAAATGTTGTGGTGTTGTGAGTAATTTATTGTTTTCTCAAATGCTGCGTTTTCATAAATGTTTAATTTCTGTTGATGTTGTAGTGTAGTGGGTTAATGTTGTTGTGTTGTCAACTTTTCTTTGCGTCACAAATGTTATGTTTTGCCCCCGTGGGCCACCTTACTGTTCATTAAGGCCACTTTTGTTAAACACCCAGCCTATTTTTGCAGTATGAGCGGTGTTTCCCATCTTAGCCTGGAAGACTGTAACTGCTTTAGAGTTGCTACAAGCATCGTGGTAATCTCCCTAACTAGTGCAATTCTCGCCCGAATACCTTTTTGAGAACAGCCTGTTTTATTTTCACACTTCAGCAATATTTTCTCCATTTCTTAATAATAGACTTTACTCTGCTCCGGGGGATTTTCAATGCCTTGGAAGTGTTTTGAAATCCTACTGCTGATTGGTGCTTTCTAATGAATTTTATTTTTAAATTTTACATTGACTTTTTTTGTGTTGATCAGTAGCAAAAACTTGATGATTTCATGTTGTAACACAATAAAGTTCAAGGGGGGTGAATACCTTTTAAAGCCAGTGTACAGTATGTATTAAATTTTCCTTTAACCTAGTTCAAACTGGACACTAACACTTAAGATTGGTATTCTGGAGTTGACCTTGGGAAGTAGTTGAACAAACTAAAATGAACGATCCCATCAAGTGAAGTAAAGTGGAATCTGAGGACAGTCGCTACTTTGGACCAAACCCTAAACCTTAAGAAATGTGCAAAGAACTCTCACTCTTAACTTTCTCATGAATCGTCCATGAAATCAGTGTAATCCACAATGTGGTTACTCAAGTCCCATTAGGATACACGTCTGCTTTTGCTGCATGTACAACATTTAGAAGTTGTTCTATTCAGATGTAGAATTGGCGGCTCGTTGGTAGCTCCTGTTTGAAAATCCTGGTAACACAGGTAGCAAACAGTGTTTTTTTATTTTTTACTGTACATCAGTTGATCGATACTGTGACATTAACATTCAGCTCCAGAAAAAATTAAGAGACCACTGCACCTTTTTCTTTCCTTTCAAAAAATGCCGAAAATGAAGGATTTTGAGTGAGGAACAGAAGGGTTAAAATTAAGAGACGATTGCAAATTGAACGCTTCTGTTCCTCACTCAAAACTTTCCTATTCAACTTTTTTGGAAAGGAAAGAAAAAGGAGCAGTGGTCTCCTAATTTTTTCCGGAGCTGTATGTTGGAGTTGACATCCATACAAGCAACACACTCAGATTTTTACCTCAACATTAAGTGAAATATATATGTCAACAATAATCTACAATAGCTTACTACAGATACAAACAAGAGCCTATAATAGCCAAACAGTAAAAAACTGAATGCAAAAGTAAAAACAGAATGGAGTGATGCAGGGGCATCATTTATCCCTAAATTTAATTGAAAATAGTACAAATACAACATATCAAATGTTGAAATGTTGTTTTTGGAAAAATACATGCCTGTTTTGAATATGATGCCTGCAACACGTCAAAAAAAATGGAACAGGACCATCTTTACCATTATGTTGCATCACCTCTTCTTTTAACAGGAGGAGACCAATTGCAGTAGTTTTGAAAGTGGAATGTTGTCCCATTCTTGCTTGATATAGGATTGCAACTACTCAGCAGTTCATGGTCTCCTTTGCTCATTTCATAATGGGCCAAAAGTTTTCAATCAGGGACAAGTCTGGACTGCACGCAGGCCAGTTTCATACCCGGACTCTTTTACTACAGAGCCATGCTGTTGTCGTCCATACAGAATGTAGTTTGGCATTGTCCTGCTGAAATAAGCAAGGCCTTCCCTGAAAAAGACGTCGCCTGGATGTTCCAAAACCTGTATATATTGTTCAGCATTTATGGTGCCTTCACATGTGTGCAAGTCACCCATGCCATGTGCACTAATGCACCCCCATACCATCACGGATGCTGGCTTTTGCACTATGTGCTGATAACAAGCCAGATGGTCCCTCTCCTCTTTAGCCAGGAGGACATGGCATCCATGATTTTGATTCGTCAGACCGCAGGACAGTTTTCCACTTCGCCTCAGTCTATCTAAAATGAACTCAGGCCCAGAGAAGGTGCTGGCATTTCTGGATGTTGTTAATGTATGGTTTCGTCTTTGCAAGGTAGAGTTTTTAATTGCATTTGTGGATGCTGCGACATACTGTGTTCACGGACAATGGTTTTCGAAAGTGTTCCTGAGGCCATCCAATATTGGTTTTCGCCCTCGTCCATTGCATGCAGAGATTACTCCAGATTCTCTGAATCTTTTAATTATTTTGTGTATAGTAGATGATGAGATCCCCAAACCATTTGCAATTTTATGTTGTCTTATGTTATTCTTAAATTCTGGCACAATCTGCTCGCATAGTCTTTCACAGAGTGGTGAACCCCTCCCGACCCTCACATCTGACAGGCCCATTCTCTCTGGAATGATCTTTTAATACCAATCATGTTACTGACCTGTTGCCAATTGACCTAATTGGTTGTGTGATATTCCACCTGGTTTAGTTTTTTAGCATTACACAATGTTTGCAGTCTTTTGTTGCCTCTGTCACAGCTTTTTTGAAATGTGTGGCAGGCATCAAATTCAAAGTGAGCACGTATAAGAAACAGTAACATTTTTCAGTTTCATGGTTTAAATGATTTGCACAGCATCCCGACTTTTTTGGAACCAGGATTGTATTTAAATGTTTAGTTTTTATATATTTTTATATAACTGTGACAAACTGTTTCTAAAGTGATAAAGTGCTCTAATTCTCACAATTGAGCCAAGTGAAATCAAGAAACGACCAAGTTAAAGCAGAAAGCTGCAAGTTTGTTATGGAAAACAACTCTCACCTCAACATCAGTTGACATGTCAACACAGATAAACAAATCTTTTCTCAAAGAGCAAGAGTGTTTAAACCTCCCTTAATTATTCATGCACATGTGGTCATAGCATTGTCAGTCAGCCATATGTGGTTATATTATGTGCCATTATTTTGGACTTCTGTCATTCCCATTCCTGGACCGCATCTCAAAGAAAAGAAAAGAAAGTCATTTTCCCAAACAATCTAACCACAACCTTCCCCCTAGCTACCTGTCATAAACCCTGAGTACACAGTGCTTATCTAGTTCCCACCACAGTGAATACTGATTACATATGCTTCGACAATAGAACAGTTCTATAGCTAAGCATATTGTGTGTGTTCGATTATCAGTAGTGTCTATGCTGTGCGTGTAGTGTAAAAAGTTGGGTGCAACAATGTCATCATGCAGCTCTGTCTCCTGAGAAGTTCAATCCCAGAATGTAGGGATCAATCAAAAGCGATTGAGTAGCCAGGAACAGCCCAATGACCCCATAAATGTCCTGGATCCTTAGTTAGTTGACAAACATACATCTGATGGCCTCACCATGTTTCCTAATTCCATCAACACATAAAATAAAGGGGAAAACATACAAATACAAACCGACATTAATAATACCATTACACTACAATAAAAAATGTTAAAAGCAAAGTCAGACTATTTCCCCAACAGAGAAGCACTTTCTCACACCTACACCCTCTCCAGCAATTCTGAAAATATGAAGGCAGCTAATTTCCACATTTCTAGGCTTGGCTTTGTTAACGCAGGCAGTGGAAAAATCCAACATCCACATCCTGATAGAATGCTTACCATTTTACAGGTCGTGTGGTGGCGACCAGAACTGAAAAAGCAGGATGACTGTTGAATTAAAATTAATTACTATTCTGTTAATGGAATGACACACATTCAGCTCAGACAATGTGATTACTTTAGCCAAAAGTATTACAAGGTTTATAAGAGCTAAAGTATGAATCATTGGGATTCATACATCCTTGAAACTTATAGCAGAGAACACTGTACTAAGTCTGTATTCAAGGGATATTTATTCATGTCCTTCAGCTTGCTTTTACCTCCTCACAAGAATTTGAATACAGAAGTTTTCCCACTACCCTTCCTGTCAGAACTGTACGAACATTTAGAGGATTGGGACTGTAAAAACGCTCTTTGCTGGAAGGCATGTCACAATAAAAATGCCCTGTATTATGAATAAAACTTTGACTCATAATGCCCACGGCTTTTACACATCAATATCTGCCTCCATTCTCGTGAGCACCACCGTCAAAAATCCCTTGGGAGTACTCTGGGTGGCGTTGCATTAACGGTCCACATCATCAACTTTATGATAAATTCATGATTAGGGAAATTAAATTGGTTAATGAAGCCCTGTCCTGTTTTCTGCTAACCACCACATATTTGATTGTGATACTGTATGTATGATTGGCTGTGTTGAGGAAAATATGAGCAGAGCAGAATATCAATTTCTATAATAATTACCAATGGTTATTATTGGACAAATAAAGTAGCATTTTGTCTTGTTTACTCTGGCCTCATTCAGAATCTCAACAGCAGTTGTTTACTCCTGATATTGATTGTGTTGAATGTTATCGACCACTTGGCCTAGTGCTGTGCGATTAATGCCTTTTGAGGTTGGATTGGTTTTATTTGATTATTATTTCATTAAAGTCAGGTATCATCTCATCTCGGCTCACATTAGCAGCTAGACTGCCACTAGCCAGACACCCATTTCATGTTATCTCTGAGCTCCCCTTTGTACTGTAGGTGGCTAACTAGAGGCTACTGGCTGATAGCTGCCTAATGCTGCAGCATTGTTATACAAAACCATTCTAGTAGTTCAGATCATCAAAGTAAACAGGAAATACTTTCAAGTAGAACTACCGCGTACATAGCACAGGGCCATTGGCGTGTCATGCCATTCTCTCCTTCACGGAACTGGATTTATAGACATATTCTAAAGTTCCCTTTCATTCAGTCACTTGTAGTCCTCAGCTAGTCCATTAAATCAGAAAATAAAGAAATACACCGTTTTGCCGAAGCTGGAACTAGTGGTATTCCCTAAGAAAATATTCAATATAGCTTAATTTCCCTGTATAAATAAATGTAAAATACAAAAATGCTGAGAGGGCAGATTGCAAGTCCACTGACAAATAGTCTTTCACTGCAGTACAAGCCAACAAAAATGTGAAAGATCAGTAGTGGATTCCTTATATATTCCTTATATAACACCAATACAATCATATGTGAATATGACTTTATTATAATCAGGAGAAAAGGTACAATGTAAACAAACATTATTACACTACACATAGTGGTAGGCAATAGCTCCTGTTGTACTACTCACAACCCACAACTAATTTCCTCCATTTTTTTTAATATAACAAAAAAATATTTTTAAAAAAAATTTCTTTCAAATTGTCTTTTCTTGCAGATCTGCTTGTGATGAACCGTTAGTCTACTGAGATTTGTCAAATGATTTCCTTCACTCATAATCTCTAGATTCTTCCTAAGTGATATGGTGTAGAAAATAGGTGAGGAAAATAGGATTTATATCATACAATACCAGGGGCTGTATCCTTCAATCCTCTGAGACAATAACTGCTGTCTGACCAAATAACATTTGCAAATTGTCTTTTCTTTTACTCACTCCGCTCCCTAACAATTAAATTGTGGTTGCACCTTCCTTTTGACAATTTGCCATCAAGGATTAATCTTATTCCAAACGTATTCCTTTCTCATGAAACCAAATAAAATGTTGTCAAAATATGTTTTTTTGCTTTGGGAAGTGTTTTTTTAAGGGACCGATTTTATTTTATTTCCTTATTTACATTCACAATTTCACATATACTGTCTTCAATCCAATCCACATTAAGTACTTGCTTGCATGTCATTTTCTATTATTATTTTTTTTTTTAATGTGGAACACTGAATATACCACATTTTAATATATTCAACTTTCTATCCAAGAAGTGATAATAGTGGTAGGTGTATTTTTTTGCAAGATCTTCAGTAGGTTTATTAGCAATCCCAACAGATTATTACTATAGAAATGTACATTGTTACTCCTGATACTGATGTGTTATCATGTTTAAAAATAATAATTTGCCCAAGACTTTATATAAAATGTGGCTTATGCTTCAAACTTCCTATATAAGCTTGAGCTTCAAACAGGCCCAAATCACTGTTGCTCGATCTAAAACCTATTACTTCAAAATAGCCTACATATTAAACATTTAAAATATATTACCTTTTTTGTGTGACATAAACACAGCCAGTCACAATGTTTTAACCAGATTTGACAATGTGAAGTCTCATGTAGGCTTCCTGTGCCTGTTTATCAACTCCACTATAATTTACAAACACCAAAATACACAGTATCAAGCCAAACCTTATAGCAGCAACATTATGAAAATTTCATTTTCCACCTAGTTGATCATTGTCTGGAGCTGGCTGTGATCATAGTGTAATTAGACTGGCAGAGACATTGAGCTTGTCCATGGTGGTCAGGCAGAGAGAGTGAGCTTGTCCATGGTGGTCAGGCAGAGAGTGAGCTTGTCCATGGTGGTCAGGCAGAGAGAGTGAGCTTGTCCATGGTGGTCAGGCAGAGAGAGTGAGCTTATCCATGGTGGTCAGGCAGAGAGAGTGAGCTTATCCATGGTGGTCAGGCAGAGAATGAGCTTGTCCATGGTGGTCAGGCAGAGAGAGTGAGCTTGTCCATGGTGGTCAGGCAGAGAGAGTGAGCTTGTCCATGGTGGTCTGGCAGAGAGAGTGAGCTTGTCCATGGTGGTCAGGCAGAGGGAGTGAGCTTGTCCATGGCGGTCAGGCAGACCGAGTGAGCTTGACCATGGTGGTCTGACCTTTTGCCCTGAGTGGCATTGACTGTGCAATATCATTTAATTGTATTTGTGATGTAATGCAGTCCTGATAAAAACTAAACAAAGAAAAGATTGTTCATCTTTCATCCATCCTAAGGAAAGAATATGAGAACTGAGGCTTGCCAGTTTTATTTGCCATTCACATTTCCTTTCTAATTTACTGTTGCTATATTTGAGAGCCCAGTTTTCTCTGGCAGCTCCAGCAGGATATTTATGAAGCTAGATAAGGTTGTGTTTGTTTCATGAAGCGCCAAGATCATTATTCGAGCATATCAGTTCTGTTCTCATTCCAATTCTGAAATACTGTTGAAGATAGTGGAAGCAAAACTTATTGAAACACTTTCAAGGAACATTAACTCATGTGTTGTACCGTGTTGAACAAGGCATAGTGACATGTCCTGGTGTTTTCCTCTGCCCGAGTAGAGCTCTTTATCAGGCAATTTGCTTGAAACACCTGCAAACACACATAGTGTAATATTTTGTTACTACATTACCATTAAGGTTTTTAGAACATTGGATATTTACCAGAGATATATTTTTTATCAATATAAGTGCGATTTTCTAAAAAAACAAAAATATTTTAATGAATTCCACTTCTAGATCAGATTAGTCTACTATGGAACATTTACCTTAGGAGCCAACCAGTATTATTCTCCCAATAAAAACAAAGGTAACGGCAGATTGTTACTGGACAGTAGATTGGATTGTTAGTCCCATTGGAAGCTGTTTGATGGATAATGCTTCAGCCACACAGAACAGGTTTTTACTTCTCAGCATATTTTCCATAGTCAACATGCACCTGTTGATAGGGAATAACAATAGTAGAACAAGAAAACCTGCTGTGTGAGGTTAAAAAAGGCTAGGGTATGAGGATGCTGTCACTGTATGGTAACTTGGCAGGAATTCAGACTCTCTTTCAACCAACAATTAAGTCTCCCGAGAACAAAATGTCCTTCTCCTGAAGGACTTGGACGCCACACACTGCCAAACACTGAGATAGCCAGGCCACTCCAACCGAAGAAGCAAACTGATTTTAAAATGTATTTTAATTGCGTGTGTGTGTGTGTGTGTGTGCATGCGTGTGCGTGTTTCTGTGAATGTACGTGTGCCCCTCTGTAGTTTCTGTACCAGACAGCTGGACAGAGCATTTTCTCAGGGTAATAATGATATATTTCCATTGAGAGGTCCCAGCGGACTCAGCTCCAAGGTCCATCGTTGTGCTCTGTGGTGTGTGAGATTGGCTTGATGCCTTAACTGCGGTAATACAGTGCTCAACATGAGGGAGTAAATTATATTTTGTGCTGGTGTTCTAGCTAGTTAGCCGATTTTCGACTTCCTTCATATTTTGTTGTTATAACATTTCACCCCGTGAAAGTGTTATCTTATTTTGTTGACCTAAAATGACTTGCAATATGAGTGAAGTAGTGTAGCGCAGCAACGATTATTCAACTATGCTGACTTATTCAACCAGTAAAATCTGTTGATTAGTCACTTATACGTATCCGCTATTAGCCAACATATTCTTAATGGGGAATAATGACGAATGTTTAACATTTGTCTAAGTTCCTAAATCACTTGAATTATTTGTTGGACTATCTCTCTTAAGAGGTGTTATTATGGAAATGCACTGCCACAAAGGTTTAGCAGTGACAACTTGGAGTAAAGAAATTATTTTTGCCCACTGCAACTTACAGCACTCAACTGAGTGAGGTTTGAGAGGTTTCTGGCATGTACTCCCTGCTTCAGGTCCTACCACAGCATCTCGATTGGATAAAGTTCAGGACTTTGACATGACCAATCCAAAACACAGATCTTCTTTCTCTTGAGACATTCTTTGGTAGATTTGCTTGAATAATTTGGGTTGCTGTCTTGTTGGAAAACCCATTTTTGTCCCAGCTTTAGCTCCTTGACTGATGGCCTGACATTTTGTTCAAGAATCTCCTTATATACTTCAGAATTCACAGTTCCCTTAATGATGTGCAGTCGAGCATGTCCAGAGGAGGAAAAGTAGCATACTAGTACATACAATAAAAACATACTAGTTTTTATTGTGACTAAAAAGGCAAATTTTGAACTCATCTGTCCTGATAATGACCTTCCAGAAACCTTCTGGCCCAGGTGGTCTCTGACAAAGTTAAAATGGGCAATTTGACAATGTCATTTTTTGACAATGGAGGCTTCTTCCTAGCAACTCTTCCTAGCAACTCTCTCTTCCAATTTATTTTTTTTCTTGTGGCTCTTGGGAATATTTTGGAAGGATGTCCACTTCTTGCCTAAGTTTCTATCAGGTTAATTACTCTTTTTGTAAATAATTTGCCTCACAGTGGACTGATGGAGCTCAAGTCTTTTACAGATGGTTGTATAGCCTTCCATAAACTGATGCGCTCTCATTACCCTCTTCCTGATGTCCTCTGAGATCTCCTCATCTTGGGATTATGTGTTTTGCATTCACCTGTATGCGTAACACCAAACTGACCAGGTTTCTTGTCTCTATCAGAGACCCTACAAATCTCTTTCCTAAAGATCTCTCCTTTGGTTCATATAGTATCCAATTATTTACCCACTTGATTCTACTTACCTACTTGATCTAACCAATGCAACTTGGGGTTCACTAATTTAGTTTTTCTACTGCATACATGATTTCCTCTTTCCTCTAAACCAATATATGGAATTTGTAACAAAATCTATATTGGAGGTGTGGCTTAGTATATAACACAATTCTTTTAAGCTAATGCAACTTAGTACTTGCTTATACTTTCTCAATATTTTAAGTAATTACGCAATGAAGACATTTGTCCCGATCCCTAAACATGTATGCGCTGCTAACTTCTGTCTTTTTATTTTACAAACGTAAAAATACTTCCTGATTGCCTTCATTTTTTTGAGTTCTGCTGACTTATTCAGGTTTACAGTGCAGTGTACTACCCTGAAAACCATGCTTGCCTTTATAGGCAATAGCTTCCAGAGCCATCTAACTTTTAGTACTAAATTTGGAATGCTGTGGACTACTAAATCAGTTCTAATTTCATCTGACAGACTTAACTTTCAAATTGGCATACAGAAATTTATTTAAATTGGTATTACATTTTTGAGTGGTTTTTGAGTTATAGTGACTGGGATTAAATCTGATTTGTCTCCAGATCTATATATTTTCAAAAAACTTACCTTTGTGAAATTATGCATTTATTAAAGATTTTATTTTAGCAACAAAAAGGAGATTTAATTTACTTATACTAAAACACTAATCCACACAAATTGTGTTTTAATGTTGGTAACCAGTTTCTTGAAAAAGTCCTAACATTTCAGGAGGATTGAAAAAAAATATTTATGAAATAAAATTTGTATTGGGGGGGTCCAAAATGTTGTGGCTTTTATGATTAATCATTAGCAAAGAGTCATTTGTTAATGACTGTCACAAGGAAAAAGGCACAATTATTTATTCTGATCTCATGGTGATGTTGTTTAAATATTTATTTATACACCCAATATTGACTCTCTTTTAATTGGTTTACAAGCGTTATTTCCTGGGACCTTCCCTAACCATTGCTTGTAATCTCCAAAGAGTTGAATATGGAACAGGCTTACTACACAGGCCTAATTAATTCTCTCTAGATCTGCCTAGTCTATTGTTATTATTAGTTCTGGTGGTATGTCTACAAAACTTTAGAAATCAGATAAGCCAGTTGAATCTATTTCCACAGGGGGATAGTATCACACTTCTGAGACTGAAACTTCACTGCCATGTCAGACAGATGCAAGTATTTAAGCAGAAAGCATTTCAAATGCAGGGTGGTTAACCTTGTAACTGCCGGATTAAACTCTTCTGATCAAGACACAGTGACCTTATTACTTTCAACTGTCTTTGTGGACTTTTGATAAGTATGAAAAAAAGGCTCAGGGGAAGCTTCTCAATTAAAACGACTATAATCATTTTCAATATAATTTTCAAATCATCTTCCTCTCTCTTCAACATTGTTGCTTTTTCCTTAATCTAAGGATTTGTTCTTATTGTTCATTTGATGCAGATGATTAGGGCTGCAACTAACAACCATTTTGATAACTGATTAATCTGTCGATTATTACTTTGATTCATTGGATAGAAAAAATACATCAATTCTAGAAGTGCATGTGTTTTATTTAAAGGTGTTCAGTGTTTTTCTTATCCTTTGGAAACCCCGTTTCCAAAAAAGTTGGGATGCTGTGTAAAATGTGAAGAAAAAAAGAATGCAATTATGTGCAAATCATTTAAACCCTATGTTCAATAGAAAAGTAGTATTACCAAAGACAACATACCAAATGTTGAAACTGAGAAATGTTCTTTTTTCTTGAAAAATGTATGCCCACTTGGAATTTGATGCCAAGAACAAGTTTCAAAAAAGCTGGCACAGGGGCAACAAAAGACTGGAAAAGTTGTGTAATGCTAAAAAAGCTTGGTGGAACATCTGACAACTAATTAGGTTAATTGGCAACAGGTCAGTAACATTACTGGGTATAAAAAGAGCATTCCAGAGAGGATGAGTCTTTCAGAAGTAAAGATGGGTAGGGCTTCACCACTCTGTGAAAGACTGCGCAGTCAAGTAGTGCAACAAGAATAACGTTTCTCAATGTAAAATTGCAAAGAGTTTTGGGATCTCATCATCTTTGGTACATAATATCATTAAATGATTCAGAGAATCTGGCGAAATCTCTGTACACAAGGGACAAGGCTAAAAAACAAAATTGGATGGCCGTAATCTTTGGGCCCTCAGACGGCACTGCATTAAAAACAAACACGATTCTGTAGTAGACATCACTGCATGGGTTCAGGAAAACTTCTGAAAACCATTGTCTGTGAACAGAGTTCTTCGCTGCATCCACAAATGCAAGTTAAAACTGTACCATGCAATCAAGAAAGCATATATAAACAAGATCCAGAAACTCTGCCACCTTCTCTAGGCCCAAGCTCATTTAAGATGGACTGAGGCAAAGTAGAAAACTGTCCTGTGGTCTGACAAATCAAAATTTGAAATTATTTTTGAAAATCATGGATGACTATACACAGGATTTGTAGCAACATATGCTGCCATAAAGACAATGCATTTTTAGGAAGGCCTTGCTTATTTCAGCAAGACAATGCCAAACCACAATCTGCACGTATTACAACAGCATGGCTCCACAGTAAGTCTGCATGCTTTCCTGGCCTTCCTGCAGTCCAGACCTGTCACCCATTGAAAACATTTGGCGCATTATGAAATGAAAAATACCGCAAAGGAGAGCCCGAATTGTTGAGAAGCTGAAATCCTATATCAATCAAAAACGGGAATACAGTTAACTTTCAAAACTGCACCAGTTGGTCTCCTCAGTTCCCAAATGCTTACAAAGTATTGTTAAAAGATGAGGTGATGCAACACAGTGGTAAACATGCCCCTGTCCCAACATTTTTTAAATGTGTTGCTGGCATCAAATAAAAACAATAACATTTCTCAGTTTCAACATTTGATATGTTTTCTTTGTACTATTTTCAATTAAATATAAGGATAAATGATTTGCACATCATTGCATTTTGTTTATATTTGCATTTTACACAGCGTCCCAACTTTTTTGGAAATGGGGTTATAAAAACGTGCAAAAACAAACGGGTTATCATAATATCATTTTCACAACTGTTGGAAAATGATTCCCAGGCAATACCTCAAGAAGGTTGTTGAGAGACTTTTGACTGATAGTGTAAATGTAAATTGGAATACATTTAAATACCTCAATGTTTCTGTTGTGGAGAAACATAGCCTAAATCTCAAATTGCATACTATCCACATTAAATAATATGCTAGACTAGTGTGCCAGAAAATGAGTATGTCCCAAACCATAGTATGCTAGAAGTAGTGCCCAAAGTGCCCGTATGACATTCGTTGGGCGCCGTAGTGAAGGGTCGCACTGACAATGGCTCCTTTACATAGTTTACTGTAGTGTAGCGACCTTGGTATGGCCACTACTCGCCCCTCCAAACGGGATATCTCTATTTGGAGCAGTGAGTAGTGCGCACGCCTGGGGAGCCGAAAGGTCGCGGGTTCGTGACACTGCACCGCCAGACGCTACATTGGTGTCAGAAGTGGGATTGGCCCGGATGGCCATCGGAGAGGCATGTCTCCGTGAGAGACTTGGTATAGTGAAGCGTGAGGACACGCTCTCCCATTTGGTGGGGGTAGTGTAGCGACCTTGGTATGGCCACTGCTCGCCCCTCCAAATGGGATATCCTTATTTGGAGCAGTGGGTAGTGTGCCCGCCTGGGGAGCCGAAGGTCACAGGTTCAAGACACTGCCCGCCAGACGCTATAGTATATCGTTTAAAAAATATTTCATGCTGCACTGTCACTCATACTGTACGATTGACTAGCACTTTTGGAAATTCGTTCATCAATGAATACAGAATTTTACACTACTTACTGGAGTGCTTGCTGTAATTTCTTTGTCCTGCCGTCGATTTGTTAACCAATACGCCGACAGAGGAGGAAGAAGAGAGGCAAACGTGCCGGTATCCTATGTAGATCTCGGATGAGATACTGCAATCCGCCATTTCCGAGCATTTTACTCGCAAATGTTCAATCCCTGGATAATAAAATGGACAAACTACATGCACAGATCTACTCAGCGGAACATGGCGAACTGTTGTGTGCTAGCGTTTGTAGAGACCTGGTTGGATTCTACAGTGCCTGACTCGGCCATCACCCCTGCTGGTTTTTCTATCTACCGGCAGGACAGAACTTCGGAGTCAGGTAAACGTAAGGGCGGAGGGGTCTGCACTATGGTTAACTCTCGCTGGGGCTCGGATGTTGCAGTACTTTCAACCCACTGTTCACCAGACTTGGAGCTACTGACTGTAAAGGTACGGCCCTTTTACATTCTGCGGGAATTCAGCTCCGCTATAATCACAGCAGACTACATTCCCCCGCAGGTGGATAAAACGCGCACTGGAGGACCTATACAGAGTAATAAATGGACTAGAGGACGCTCACCCTGAGGCAGCATTTAAAGTTTTGCCGAAATACCACCAGCACATTAACTTTCCTACCCGGGGGGATCAGACTCTTGACCATTGTTATTCACAAATAAGGAAGAGTTACAAACCCCTCCCCCGCCCGGCTTTTGGTAATGTGGATCACACATCGATTTTGCTCCTCCCATCCTATAGACAACGCTTAAACAGGATAAACCGTTTTTTCGGGCAGTTCAACGCTAGAATGAGGGATCCATTACTGCTCTACAGGACACCTTTGAAACATCAGACTGGCAGACGTTCTGTGATGCAGCTGATGGGGACATTGATGAATACACAGACTTTGTCCCAGCATATATCTCCAAATGCATCTATGACGTCGTCCCGAGGGTTAATGGTAATATCCGTGCTCTGCTCAGAACATGGTCCTCTGCCTATAGTTCCGGGGACCTGGAGGCTCTGAGGAGATTCAGATATGACCTACGGAAGGCCATCAGAGATGTCAAAAGAGACTACGGGGATAAGTTGGAGTCTAACTACCACAGCTCTGACCCAAGACACATGTGGTGTGGACTGTGACACATCACAGACTATAAAGGGAGAAACAGCAACGATGCCCAGCCAGCCAGCCACATCTCTCCCCAACGAGCTCAACTCCTTCTATGCACGGTTTGAGGTGACCAACACCATTCCTCCTGGAAGGCTTGCTGAGGACCAGGAGGACTGCACTCTGTCCCTAACCACGGCAGATGTGAGGGGAGCTTTTAAAAAACTGAACCCTCGGATGTCACCAGGGCCAGATGGCATTCCAGGCCGTGCCCTCAGGGGGTGCGCCGACCAGCTAGCGGAGGTTTTCACCTCCATATTCAACCTCTCCCTGTCTCTGTCTGTAGTCCCCTCCTGCTTCAAACAGACCACCATTGTCCCTGTACGGAAGAAACCTTCCATCACCTGCCTGAACGACTACTGCCCCGTAGCACTGACCTCCATCATCATGAATGACTACCGCCCCGTAGCACTGACCTCCATCATCATGAATGACTACCGCCCCGTAGCACTGACCTCCATCATCATGAATGACTACCGCCCCGTAGCACTGACCTCCATCATCATGAATGACCACCGCCCCGTA